>JAOXYL010000001.1:24408031-24424300 GCA_028564955.1 Terapon puta
CTACACCGCTCCTCAGTATGAGGTGCGTAAAAGAGATAGTAAGTCTCCATTTTCCACACATAACACTGCATGACTCTCCACATCTCTGCTCTCACCCCAGACAGCTTTCACCCACATTACTCAGGTTTCCTGGTCATTTGGCCTTCGCATGCCTTCTAAAAGGGATCTTATCACCCTACTCAGGTTTAGACACTTAAACGAATGCTGGGCCTAACCCTCAGGCTTGTGGTAACGTTTCACTGTTGCAGCCTCTGTGTGACTGAACTCATCCCCCCCCCCAATACCACGACACGCACCTCCAAAGGGTGTCCCTGCTTAACCACTTGACCACATGATAGATTTGCTCTTTTTAGTTAGCCCTGTAGTCCAGTCCAGTTTTATTTGTTAGAAAATACGCAGTTGATTCATATGGTGGTGTTTTCTTAAAGTCCCTGTAGCATTTTGCTAAAGGAGCATGTCTCTTTAAGAATGCTCTGCAGTGGATACTTGTCTAATTCCAGGTGCCAGTGAACCCTGTGTTTTACCAGGTGCAAGACTGGGTCATTACTAAGGTATTTGTTTTCCAGATTACACAGAAAGGTCTAGGATTATAGACATGTTATCCATGTCCTCTTTCTGTCTGTCAGGGCATGATCCCTGCATGGAGCCAGGATCCTGCTCTGCAGTGAGCTCCTGTTTGCTGTCATGCCTGCTGGAGATCCCTTAGACCACATCCCACGAGCCACCATACTGCAGTGGGGGGCCACATCCCCCCTTCTCCCCTCTTTCTGTCAACAGGATCTTGGTATGCTGATCAGTGTCAGCCTCCCTTAATGGAGGTAGAAGTAGTGGTAATGACATCTCCCTGTCCACTCCGATCCCTGAAATTCCTCAGGTTTTGGATGGCAGGGTGAGGGAGCAGAGCTGAGTGGTGACTGGGTTGTGGGAAGTATGTGTGTTTGTTTGTGTATGTGGTACGGGGGCGTCAAATATAGCCACGGTCCATGGTCGTTGAACAGCTGATGGTCTCTCCAAAACATTTACATAAAGCCCCACAATTGTGATAATAAACCGTTTTATCATTGGGCTCCCAATCAATAGTGTGGCTTCTTAAGGTTTAATATTTCAATGATATTGATCAGTTTAACAGCTGTGTTTGTGGTTGGCTTGCCTTAACTGCAGCGCTGCGGGAAGGTGTGTATGTCTGCATGTGTGTACATATGTGTGGCTCCATGCAATCTTATTTATGTGTTTACATATCTTCACTCTATATGGCACATTTGGTCAGACTCGCAGTCCTCTGTACATGGTGTTCTGCCCGTAACTTTCATTATGGCATTCCCAAATAAGTTGTGGTCATCGGTTTTCTTAACCTCCCTTCACCACCCTCGTCCTATTACGTTAGAGCAAATGAAATGGAATGAGTGCAAACAGAAGCCCTGAAAGCACTGTAGTTAGCAGATTTCACTTCCATCCTCTCTTGAGAGAACGTCTGCTTCCCGCAGATATAAATAGGGGCAGATTTGATAATTAGTAGAAATGAAGGTCCTGGGGCTCAAAGACTTTGATCAGCACATTTCCTTCTTGTCCCTGACCTTTCATTGGACATGTGTCTGTAGCTTTGTCTCCAGCTCCAGCTCGATTTCTCTGTCTCTCCATCTTCCTCCTCCTTTCTGACAATCTGGAAACATCATAGAAACACACTTGAACTGAAAAATATCTTTATGGGATTTCTGAATGTTCTACGATGAGAAATCCTCCCCAAGATCACGATCAGTGTGTTGTTTTCTGATTGATTAGTGCCAGACAGACCAGTGCACAAAGTATCAAGTGTTCTCTCAGCCTTTCTGCATTCCACACTATGGGAAAGTCAGCACTGCATGCTAAAGGATGTGAGGTTCCATGTCAGACTGTTGCAAATCATTCAATATCCATGTCTGTCGGTCTAAAATTGAGCAGAAATGGGGGATGTGTATCTAACTAATCTGATAAGTATTTGGAAGCTTGAAGTTATCTCTCTCTCTCGTTCTCTCTCAGTCTCTGTCTTTCTCTTCTCCCTCACCCTCCCTCCCTGTCTGTCCGTCTTGCAATTTTTCAGACATCCTACTGAGTGTATACTGTTTGTGCTCTGTGCACCAGGTTGCCTGGGGGCGAACGTTAGCTTGTGCCCGATAGCCCCTCTCTGATTATACATCAATACCTTAATTCCAAGGATAATTAATGCTCTTATAAATTACAAAGCTTTCCAAACAAACCACACGGGACATAACAGGAAAATAATATGGTGCAGTCTTTCAGCATGATTTGTAAATGAAGAAAGATAGGTTGTGGCGGCTGTAATAACTAGTTACTTTGGTAGTAATTAAAATGGTCCCTGCTTTTTTTCTAGTCTGGCATTTTGTTTTAGAAAACTGTTGTATTAGTCTTGTATGATTCTTTAAAATTTGGCTGTGACTTTTTGGCAAATATTTTTTGTCCTTTATGAAGAGGAACAGTGCAAATAGTAGTTAAAACAGTCTCTAAAAGCATGCATATTTAAGTAGAATGGATTTTGTCTGTGCTCCCTTTATCTCTTACCCTGTACTGAGGTTTGAGTGAAATCATATGAGCCTTCTCACATTTGTACTCCTACTGTACCACAGAAGCCCCCCCATGCTGGTTGCTAATTGGCGGGAGACTGGGAGCTTCCTGCTGTGTGTTCGCTGCTTCCCTTTGCTTTGCCACCCCACCAGGTCTTTCACCAACACTCTGCAGAACCCAGTAATTAACCCACAGCTAATTAACTACTTCTAATTACACCAGCACGCTGTTTCTATCACACCCTCCAAAACTGAGGAAACACTCTAGTGCCATGTGTAAATCCCCTCTGGAGGGTTTTAGAAGTTAGCTGAGCTCCAATCAGATCATTTAATCAGGCTGCCCCGTGTATGAGGAACATACAGTTCTGCACTGTGATTTCACTGTGGCTTTGTCTTAAATCACTTTTCTTCCGTTCTGCAACATGGAATGGATTAGCAGAATTTGATGGTGTTGTGTAAAGGGTAAAATCATTTTCAAGGTTCTATTTCAAGTCTATTAACAAAGGAGGCAATTGATACTACAAACAAATCAATTTAGCTTTTTCTGGCCAATATTACTAGTGCAAAATGGTTACTAAAATTGAGCGCTGTGAAACTAAAACAATCAGCACACTGCCCCGTGGGTATTTACGTTTGCTGATATTGTAATCAGCAAAGATTATTTTAGCTGTAAGTGATAAATTTGTTCCAACACTAGTTTGATGCATAAAGTACACATAAAAACAACATTAATGAAATCTGTGTGCCATAGTCTTGTCCCCCCTCCCCCCCACCATAAGATGACAGAAGCTGCCTACCTCAGTTCTGCTATCTCTGAGAAATACTCCCAGACATGCCAGTGACCGGCCCCCTCTACTCACACACACTCATGTAAACACACAGTGCTGTTCTTCCCCGCCTCAGACTCAACACAGCCACGGCTATTTCTGTTCCACAGACTGATAGCTCCTACTGAAGATCATTGATTTTACGGGAAGCCCTGTTTACAGGCTGAGTGCCATCGACCTGAGGTGACTTTTTGCCTCCTGCAGTTGGAGCAATACTGGAGCACCCTTATGTCTGCATTAGCAGAATAGTAGAGAGAATATTTATGGTACACACTAAACAACAATGCTGTACATGGTTAATTGTCTGATTTACAGTGTTTGGGATCAAGGAGAACAAGAACTCCATGTACCTAATATAATTATAGCTATGTATTGTCTATAGCGGTGGTTGACAAAGTTTTTTGGCTCACGACTCCATATCAAAGTGACCCTGTAATACCAGAAGTTGAAAGATGATCTTCAATTTTACCTTTGAGATTAATCGAATTATTATCACTATTTAATGTTTCCTAAAAAGTATTGATTTAACAAAAACAAGTAGATTGATACAAAGTGTTTGCATTCACAGTATCTTATTGATAAATTGATACATTTATATATCTTTGATTCTGTACAGGAAACATCATTTTATGACACAGGTCTGTCAGGTTTGGACCATACTTTCTCACACACGCATGTGGGAGTTTTCTTAGAAAACAGCTGGCAGGGAAAGGCAGCATAAGACACTTGCACTGCAGTGTAAGAAATGTAAATTCCCACACTGTAAGAGCATGGTGTTAAGACCAGAATTTACTAAGCCATGTCGGGCATTAAAATGGACTTATGTTTAAGAGTGCAATGCATGCACGGCTTTATTGGTGATTAATTGGAACCAACCTAGGAGATAAACCCGTGCCTTACTCTGCCCGAGGACTACAATGGTTCCCCCATCAATGAGCATGTCCCTAGTGCAACATCAAAGGCCTTCCCCTGCTTTATCAATAAGAACCCTTCCTTCCCACATCTTCCTGTAACTTGCTTAGCGTTCACGCCATTGATTTTCCAATAAGCGCCCCTTACCCTGCGGTGGCTGGCCAGGCACTGTGATGGCTCAGAGACCAGACACAGACAGGCAACATCACTGAGGGACAATTGAAAATCAGATCTGGTGTATTGCTAGGGGTCCTCTTGGCATATTAAGAAACAGTGTTTTTCCATTTTAAAGAGGTGTTCCCTCACTGCTGACATGTGTGTGGATAAGACGGAGAGTCAGGGCTGTATCGTGCCCAGAGCCCAGCAGTATTCACAGTTACTGCTGAGTCAGAGCTAATTCCCTTAGGAAACCCTGGAGAGCAGGGTCCTCTGGAGGCAAGGCCAGGCCTTCGGGCAGGTGATCAGACATGCTTATAATCAGACGGTTCCTTAGCCTTTAATTCCTCCCTCAGTTGGCCGGTAAATCCCACCTAATGAAAGGACCCATAACTTAAAACTTATCTCATTTTCCATCCCTACCAAATGACATCCAGACCCTCTCTCTGACAGTGTTCATTAGAACTGAGGCCTTTTCACAAGGTTCAACCTTATCTGCTTTGTTACGGTGGCGGGGGGGAGGGGAGTATAACTTTTATTATTTTGTAAGAGGAGAGAAAAAGAGCAAGAGCAGGGGGACCCAGGCATAAAGCCTTTGAAGGCAGGTGGCAGCAGGAGTGTGAGTTTTACAGTCAGGATCTGTGCATTGGCATGCTCTCCCTCAGATCAGCTCAGGAATCCAGCCTTTTCTTCCCTCTGATTATCTCTTATTGTCAGCTGAAGCTTGTTTTGGCTGCATACAGCCTGCTTATTGTCAACTTAGTGGGCCCACATTTGAAAGTACGCTACAACACAAGGCCAGAGGCCATGACAGAAGCACTTGTTTTGTGCAATCAGCACTAGTGCCAGTATGCAAAAGAAAATTACAACTTCTCCATGTATTACAGAATATAACCTAGCATAATACCACTCCGCAGTAGTCACCTTTAGTGGGCTGCTCCATCATTTTGATTTGTGGTTATTAACACAGTCAGCACACAGAGACACCGGCCTCCTCCACTTCCCCTCTTCTTCGACCGCGACTCTTTGTCTGTCTCCCGGACTTGTTTAGTGCCTCCCAGAGATTAAAGCTTTTCCTGCTTTAAACAGGTGTCACTGAGCCATGCAGACCTCTGCGAGACAAACAGCGTTATATCAGTTGGCCCATCTGCGACTTGCCGACTCCAGACAATCCCATTGCTCATCAGTAACCACTGCAGGTTATTGAATTACACCATCTTGATTTTAAAGGACAATCCTGTTTTCTGTAAGCAGTGGACACACCAAGCTGGCTCAGAGCTCCAGCACTGATCAAGAGTCATCGTGTTATCCTGTCTATTGCTAATTGCTTCAGGTATCTTACAGCAGTAATGTGAATGGATGGGTACATACCCTCACTACAGTACACGCTCTGCTCACACTCAAGTAAACATGAGAGTGGCAGACTTTGGAGGTCATTTTGAACAATCTTCGCTACTCGTTGTACATGTGGGCCCAGCTTTCCCAGGCCTGGTTGAGACAGGCTGTGGAATCTGGAGGAGGGGCTGATAAAACAGATTACAGGAACAAGGTGTGAAACCCTGTGAGCTCAGACGGTACACATGGAGACTTTTTTCCTATGAAGCAGCCCATTTAGAGAAGTCGGGTTTTTTCATTTCATTTTGTGCAGTTTATCCACGTGCTTTTGGTTTGAAGTATCACTGTCTGTTTGACATGTGGCATATTTTTTTTCTTGCATTAGTCTCGCTGCCCTCAGTCCATTTGTGTGAAATGGCTGTTGAGCTCATAGCCTCTTATTAATGGAGCAGATAATAAATACAGACCAGTAGGGCTAGTATCCCCTCACTCAATATGGCAGCCATCTCTAAATCATGTCTGGCTGTATAAAGCAATCTTGTTAATAAGCCAGCCAGTCTAATATCTTTCATTTTATATGCAAAGCAAGGCAAGGGTCATCAGGGTTAGCTTTTGTAGTGTGTAAACAAAACAGTCAGGTGGATCACAGCTTAATGTCCGTATCAAGGTATTTATAACAAAAACATCTCAATAATTCTTGTCATTTTAAAAATATTGTCATATTTCAAATATCCTCAATCACACTGCTTTATCATTATAGGGTTTCTTTATGTATTGTTACTTTGTCTGAAATTTCCTCTCCTTGTCTTTTATTATTAATTCACAAGTCCAAAGACAAAAAAATCATCTTTAAAAGGGATGTCCATTATTTCTATAGTTGAATGACTATAGGCTGGAGAGGTCTCAGGTATGTTGTGTGGGAGGCAAGCTTCATCAGACATTCATGAAGAGGCAGACAGACATTATCAATCTCTCCTTTCCCTCAGTGGTTAATATGTTAGGTTGTGGGGGTAGACTCCATTCTGATCACAGCTGAAATTTGCATCCCTAAGTAAATAAGTAAATAAATCAAGTGCAAGCAGTGAATGTGCTAATCAACTGGGACATGGCAGTGAGCTTGGTGCCGGGAAACTTTGCTCATGTAATATTCAGTACTGGTGGGTTAAAGGGCAGCCCAGAGTTATTGGTTTCAGCCCGATTGCCCCCTTTAATCAATGTTGGCTGCATCCCTTTAATAAAATTATTAGCTCAGCAGTATCTTGCGCTATCATTTTATCTCTTCTGCGCTCTAAATTGCAGCCTGTGTTGGGCCTCTCAGATGCTCGGGGCATGGCCAGCTCCCGAAAGCTCAGCTCCCATTTATTATTTTAGAGGCGGTGGATGGCTGGAGTGTTTGAAACCAGGCTGAGCGTAGAGGTTATTGGATGCAAGATCTAAACACAGCTGCAGTGGAGTCCCAACCCGGCTTATGTATTTTGGGCTCATAGAAAATACTGCCTTTTATTATTCTTGTTATAGTTCTACACATCTATGTCACTAATGTTTTATATTCTTCTTATGTGATCACAACTTGAAGATAGAATGATAATGGTGATACTGTTAAATGTGCTTTTTTTACATGCAGTTTTCCCTTTTCCTTCCAGTTATGTAAATGTACAATGTGCTGATGGGTGGCTTCTCAGTGTCTAATTATCTCACAAGGAATCTATTTGATCCATTAAGTTAGCCTGTTTCTCCTTTTTTCTGACTGCAAGTTAATTAAAAACGGATGTAGGATTTGCAGAATATAAGATTAGGGGTGTTGTTTGGAAGGTGAAGATAAAAGATGGTACCTTCCTGATATGGCAGGAAGATGAATCATGGATGGCTTATTAGTGCTTGTCTCAGGTATTGTGTTTAAGTACCTAATCTAGCGTAATGAGCATAGTGTCATTTTTCCAATTATATCTCAGACTTTTGTCTCTCACCGAGTGCGCCATACATTTGATTTTTTCTTTTATACTTCCTATACATATTGTCTCTTTCATGTTTTCTCTATCTGATCTTTTCTTAATAGGTGTAGCTTCTTTTGGAAAATATAGTCATTTGTGTTTTTGACTCGAGCAAGTAAATGATGAGATGTGTGCATATGTATATGTGTGTATTTTTACATTAAACATCCCAAATACAACAATAACCTCCTATCTCAATCTATTTGTGTCTCTGCAGGCCTGGATGCGATGAACGCCTCATGTAGGCATCAGCATGGACAGCTGTGAGTCTCCTGTGGTTTCTGGGACAGACGATGGGCTCGGCTCCTCCCAGCAGCAGCAACCACCACAGCCCTGGAACGATCACTCTAGCTCACAGGTCCCTTGCACCAACCAGGCCCCTTCCCTGGACCCCCTGTCTCTATCTGCACCCTACCCTTCTCAACCCCAAAACCCCAGTGCATCTCATGACGGGGTGAGAGATCTACAGTCACAGCAGCAGCAGCCGAAACAGACATCACCCCAGGCCCACCGTGATAACTCTGCCGTAGGCCAGCTGCATCCCAGAAGAGAGGGTCTTGAGGAAGAAGAACAAGAAGGAGTGAGCTGTGGAGAAGAGGAAGAATCTGAGGACTTAGACGAAATGGAGATTGACAGCTGTTTCCCAAGTCTTCAACCATTTCCTGGGGTGCCGATGGCTTCAGGGGGAGGGGGCATGCCCACTCTTCTGCGACATCAGCCCACACAACAGCAGGGAGCCCCTGAGAGTGGTAGTGAGGAAGGAGAGGAGGAGGAGGAAGAGGAGAGCAGTGATGTGGAGAACCTGGCTGGAGAGATTGTCTACCAGCCAGATGGCTCAGCCTACATCGTAGAGAGCCTCAGTCAGTTGATCCAAAGTGGTGGGGGCATGGTACCTGGCCTGCTTCCCACAAACTCTCTCACCAGTGGGGGAAAACCAGGGGAACCTGCTGGGACTTCATCCTCGGTCTACCCTCACATCATCAACACGTTCCACATAGCCTCGTCCTTCGGGAAGTGGTTTGGCAATTCAGACCAAGGTTTCCCCAATACCTCAACCATGGCAGGCCTCAGCCCTGTCCTGCACAGTTTCCGTGTCTTCGATGTGCGGCACAAAAGCAACAAGGATTACCTGAACAGCGATGGGTCTGCCAAGAAGTCCTGTGTATCCAAAGATGTTCCCAACAACGTGGATTTCTCCAAATTTGATGGACTTGCCCTATATGGCAAGGGTAAGCCCATTCTCATGTGTTTTCTCTGCAAGCTGTCCTTTGGCTACGCGCGTTCCTTTGCCACTCATGCCGTCCATGATCACCGCATGACACTGTGTGAGGACGAGCGGCAGCTGCTGGGGGACAAGCATGCATCTGCCATTATCCAGGGCATTGGGAAGGATAAAGAGCCCCTCATCAGTTTCCTGGAACCAAAAAATAAGAGCACTCCTCTGCCACCTACCCTGCACCCCATTAACTCTGGCCAGAGCTTCTATGGCACATTTAGTGGTGTCCATCTGGAGCCTGGAAGCAGCAGTGGGGGCAGTGAGACCCTCCTGAACAAAGACTCTGACTCTGGCCTCCAGCAACAGCAGCAGCAACAAACCCAACTAAGCTCAGTCCTCTCTCTTGGAGGGTTGAGCATTCCCAAAGCATCCACTCTTACCTCATCCCCAGGCTCTGCCAAAGACTCCAGTACCCTGCCCAAACAGGGAGGGAGAACAGAGGAGCCTGCTGGGAAAGAGATGGCATGCAGGGGAGAGGATGGGGACACTAAGGGACATGAAAGCAAGGTGCACCTCTCGAGCCAGATGGGGGGCTCGGAAGAAGAAGAGGAACTATTAGGGGAGGAGGAAGATGAGGTGGAGGCAGAAAGCACTGCAGTGGCCTGTGGTGGTAACAGTAGCAGCGGCGGGGGTGAAGCGGGGGAACCAGCTGTCTCAAACCAAAGCATTTCCAAATCTCCTTTATTAATGCCTAGTAGCGCTCTCCAGCCTTCTGCCTGCACCTCTGCAGTCAGTTCCACACTCAACAGCAAAGCCCCTGCTTCCACTTCCTCCTCTGTCAAGAAAGAGGACTCAGCTGCAGACGGTGGGGGGAGGACCTCAGAGCTCCCTCTGAGCTTTAACTGCCAGGGGCCCACTGTTCCCATGGCAATGGCGGCAGCTGCCGTCAGAAGGAGCGAGGATGACACTGCTGGCACTTCCTCCTCACCTCTGTCCTCCAATGCTGCTGCTGATGAAAGTGCCAATCGAGATAGTGCCACAGCTCCAGAACCAAATGATTGCCCGGCAGAGGGAGAGGAGGAAAATGGAGCCCTTCTGCACCATCATCACATGCACCTCCATCATCTTCACCTCCACTCTTCATCTCATGGCCACTCCCACCCCCTCCCAGGGGCATCCTGTGACATGACCGGGATGGGTGAATGTTCACAGAACCATGGGCCTGGTGGCAGCGGAGGAAGTGGGGTAGAATGCCCTAAATGTGACACTGTCCTTGGCTCGTCACGCTCCTTGGGTGGTCACATGACAATGATGCATTCACGCAACTCATGCAAGACACTCAAGTGTCCCAAATGTAACTGGCATTATAAGTACCAGCAGACGTTGGAGGCCCACATGAAAGAGAAGCATCCAGACTCTGGAGGGTCTTGTGTGTACTGCAGCAGTGGTCAGAGCCACCCTCGCCTGGCTCGTGGCGAAAGCTATACCTGTGGATACAAGCCCTTCCGGTGTGAGGTATGTAGAAAAGAAATGTGGTGAACCTCAGTTTTTTAAAAGTAGACATTTTTGGTATTATCGATTTGTTGAATCATTTAGGCTTATGAATGTAAACTGTTATTTAAAAGTAATGTATGTATCAAGAAAAATGTTCTATGTTTTGTAGGTGTGTAACTACTCCACCACCACAAAAGGCAACCTAAGCATCCACATGCAGTCAGACAAGCACCTGAACAACATGCAAACACTGCAGAATGGAGGCTCTATTGGCACTGGGCAGGAGCAGGTGTTTGGACATACCCCAGGGGGAGTGGTGGCTGTCCCCTCAGTGACCCAAGCTAGTAGTCACCACCCTCCCCACCACCACCCTACACAGTCCTCCACCCATATGACTGGACCGTGTGGGGCTCCCTCCCCGACCAAGCCGAAGAGCAAACCTACTTGGCGGTGTGAGGTGTGTGACTATGAGACCAATGTGGCGAGGAACCTGCGTATCCACATGACCAGCGAGAAGCACATGCACAACATGATGCTGCTCCAGCAGAATGTGACTCAGATGCAGCATGGCCGACTTGGTCTGGGAGCCATGCCTTCGCCCTCTGAGGCTGAGCTCTATCAATATTACCTGACCCAGAATATGAGCCTTCCACCAGGCCTCAAAATAGACCCAGCTGGAGCTGAGGCTCAGTTCCTGATGGGGAGCTTTCACCTGGATCCCAACATGGCTGCCCTGGCCCCTGCGCTTGGTAAGCTTCATTTTGTCTCTCTTGCTATCAGAAATGTCCCTAGTTGCCAAAAACACAGAAACATCATAGAATATGACAGAACATAATGTCATTTACTTTTTTTGAGACACAAAATAATGATCAGGTATTGCCCCTCTCCACTACTATGTATACTCAGTATAGTACCACCTTTTAGTTTTTGCTACTGCCTTACTTTCTCATGCCCTAAGGTATGCCTGCCCTAGTGAACTTGACATAATTCTCTCATTTTACAAGCACTGTGTCACTGAAATATAAAGAGGGCGAGGTGAAAGAAAGATGATCCATTTGAGACGAGTTTACTGGGGGGCTTACCCCAGACTGTCTCCATATTTCCTTACTGATAGTATGCATGATAGTGGTCTCATGACAGTAGGCCTATGCTCAGTGCTTTAATCTCACATCCATAGAAAAACATCCTAGTGCACAAGACTGCCAATTTGTTTCATCTGCAAATGTATAGCTATAAATGTGTCATGGGGCATGCAGAACCCAAAGGTAATGTGTTGTTTCCTTCTACACAGTCCTTAATGGGGCATCTAAGAGAGACTGTATTGATGTCATTTTGACTGAATTTTGAAGTTCACTTTGTGATACCCAATTTTACTCTCAAAAGGTGAGCTAGAAGGCCAAATTCTGTGTTCTCTTCTCACTGCTCTCCCCCTCAGGCAGCCAGCCTCAGCCTTTTTATGTCATTATTCCCAAACTGCTGCTGAACTTCACCACTGGAGTTTTTTTTTTTTCCAACTTTGTAATTGCAGCTATAAATTTTATCTTGGTCAAAGAAGGGAGGTTAGAGGGCTCAGCATGGGTAATTCAGCAGCATAGCAGAGTATTTGGCGGGCCAGCTACAACCCCACAGTTTGCACAGACTTGTCTCTAACTGTCGCCAGTTCAAAGACACAAACAAGAATTGATTGCTGTGACTAATTCTTTCTTCCCTCTTCTGACATCTGGTTAATTTTCCTGTGAGGTGAGATGTAATAAGCATGTTACATGGGAGGCGATGATGACATATTCTGGGCCCATAAACTACAGTGGTATCGTCCTCAGTCACACTTTGAGGAACTTTTTAAGACATCATACCCAAACACTCTGATATCAACTCCACCAAGTGATACACAAGGCTCTGTAAATCTCTTGAGAGAATCTGCCATCACAAGAGATCTCAGACCAAGCAGCAAACGTGAGAGGTGCTCTTTAATGCTCTCGCTGTAGATTTTTGACTTTTGAGTGTATTGCAAAATAGATAGATAACAAATGCTGACCTCACATGATCTCAGTCTCCTGGTAATCCTGATTCTCAAGAGTCAGCTGCTGTAGCAAGAGGAAGATATGAGATGGAGAGCAAGTGAGTAAAAGAGAGGAGAAGGTGACTTTTAGCTATTTGTACTGGGATTTGTTGTCTATTGAAAGCTATGAAATGGCACAATACAAGTCGCACAGCTATTCACTTTAAAAAAAATCTTTTGGAAAGAGAATAAAACAAAAGATGGAAATTAGTAATGATCTTTTGATTCCCTTAGCACTAGCATCTATCTTTGTGTAAATATGGATGCAGATTTGCATAAGTATACAGTATACCTTCACAATATGGTTTCATGATGTGAAGACAGCTGCAAATCAAGGTTTTAAGTCCACAACCAAAATATGAGCGATAAACAGGATCCAAGTCTGAGGTAAATCCCTGAATCTGAATAGCAATGGAGCATGAGAGCCAGGTAGCAACGAGTGATGTAAGATGCAGGAGAAACAAGACTAGATTAGTGATCGGGCATGCGTCTGTGGCATCCGTGTGTTTGTAAGAGAGGTAGTGTAAGGAGCCACGACTGGGGAGCTGGGTGATTTCAGAGGGCTTCTCAAAGGTCTCCCTCTCCTGGCTATAAAAACTCAGGTAATGGAGAAAAGTCCAAGAGCAGGCTGCATACTGCAGCAATAAATAAAAAGGAGCTGCTGGAATTAATTTAGTGTAAAGCCAGGCGGGGTCAGGCCTGCATGCTCAGTCTGGGCAGTGAAAGATTAAAGATCAGCAAGCAAAGGCAAAAACTCCGGCTGCTCTTACCTATTTTTTTTAGCATTCATTTTTAAAGTCAGCCTTCCCAGACTCTATATACATCAGTTCTGTGGTTGGTGTCATAGGATATGTGCTTGCTGTGTTTTTTTGCCCCCCTCTCCATCGTTTAGACTCAGTACCAAGCAGAATTAATCTGTTAGGTGCCCATATTGATTTAGAGGCAATCGGGAGAGAAAGAAGCAGAAAAATCCGAGCAGAGAAGTGGATTTTTTTGTATTAATATTCAGTGAACAAGGGCTATGGATTTGATTTACAGTAATGTGTGCATGGGAACTCCTTAGTTCTTCAGTAATGATAAAATAACTTGTTTTTTCTGTGGAGCTCATGGCCTCTGGAGTTGATTTACAGACAGGCCATGAAAGTACACCAGCCCAAACAGGGCGATGTGTGCGTTCATTCCCTGGCAGTGCAAGGTTTTGGTCCCTGTGGAAAAGTTCAGGCTTTCTTCTTTCTCAGCTCAAAGGAGGATAGCCATAGGCCCATAAATACATACATGCACATTACCCTCTATGCAATATCATACCAACGAATGGAGCATGGTTTTTTAAAGTTGAACAGCTGTACTTTACCCAAAATTCTATTCATGATGAGAGTGGCCCAAACTATGACTTCCTTAGGGAATCACTGAGCTCACTAATTCAAAATAGTAACATAGTGATTTGTAGGTCCTTAAGTAAATAACTGTGAGATAAAGTGGTCTTTGAAAAAAGCAAGGTTTAAAGATGTCTAATGTGATGGCAACTGTATGTGTGCAACCATTTAATATCTTTTCTGCCCTTTTTTTCTTTGTCTGTCTCTGTGCTCCCTGCTTATTCAAGTAGGTGGGGAGATCCCTATGGACGTGCGGCTGGGCGGTGGCCAGTTGGTGTCCGAAGAACTGATGACCCTGGGAGAAAGTCTATCACAAACGAGCGACCCATCCCTCAAGCTCTTTCAGTGCGCCGTGTGCAACCGCTTCACCACTGACAACCTGGATGTGCTTGGCATGCATATGGGAGCTGAACGCAGCCTACCGGAGGAAGAGTGGCGTGCCGTGGTGGGCGACTCTCACCAGTGCAAGTTGTGCCACTACACCACCCAGCTCAAGGCCAACTTCCAGCTGCACTGCAAGACAGACAAGCATGTGCAAAAGTACCAGCTCGTGGCCCACATCAAAGAAGGGGGCAAAGGCAATGAATGGCGCCTGAAATGTGTGGCCATAGGCAATCCAGTGCATCTGAAGTGCAATGCCTGCGACTACTACACTAACAGCCTGGAGAAGCTGAGGATGCACACTGTCAATTCCCGGCACGAGGCTAGCCTCAAACTCTACAAGGTCAGTGGTAGCCAAGCTCTGTCATCACATCCATGGCTCAACATTGTCATGATAGTGCTTATACATTTTATATAATTACTGACTGCACACAAAACTGGGGTATTGAGCAGGTACATAGGTAGGATGTTTGCTGCATAGACATTTATAATCAGCATTTTTTTTTCATGCAGCACAACCTGCAGTATGTCAATACTGTTTTTTCACGATTTGAGATGTTGTAATAGGACCAGGAGAAGTAGACAGTTTGTGTCATATTTGGGAGTATTTATTATCCAATTGAACTTTGATGAGTTTTACACAAATGGCAAAATGTGTCCCTAATCCTCTCCCTGCTAACTTGATACTGCTCCACAAGACACAGTAAATCTTCTAGTGCTGCCCACACCACTACACTAGCTGCTCTCCCAGGGCATGAATGATAGCTTTGTTGTGTAACTCTTGCCTTCCCAGTAGTCATAGATGTAGGGCCACACTGCTGCCACGAGAAGAACGTGGCAGGGGAAGCCGGTTTGGAAGCTTAGGGGTGAATCACTTGGAGACGAATGAAGAAGTGTGAGGAGACAGAGGTTTGGTGCTAATACTCCTCGGAGCGGGAAAGGCTGAATCGTTCTCGACAGCCGTATTGATTTTTGCTGGACTTGGAGCTTCACCTTCTCCTCTAATCATTCCATAATAGCCAATGGATGAACACTCTCCGAACAAATGGCCATAAATCTAACAGGCCTGATTCCACTTAGGTACCTATCCTGTGTGTCTGCGGCTTCGGCCACTCTGCGCTTAACCCAAACTGGCATAGCTGCGCACGCACACACACACACACACACACACACACACACACACACACACACACACACACACACACACACACACACCACTGACAAAACATTCTACACTGCATACACACCACCACAGTCTAACATATAACATCGTAATGTGTACAGTCTCCCCGAAGATGTTGCCCTTTATTTATAATAGGTCCACTCCATTGTCAAGTGTTTGACTCCTAAGAACCAAACAGGAAAAACTATGTAAACAATTCTGTTGCTTGACACTTTTGTATGGGTATCTTAGGATCTTCATTTGGAAAGACAGTAGTAAAAGGCATGTGAAAGTTGTCTGCTTCAAGCCCTGTGTTTTTAATCACATTAAAAACTAAGGTGAAGTGGTCCATTTAAACCTCCTCAAAAAGGCTGTCTATGTGAAAATCATGCAGCATTATGAGTAGTTCCTCAAAACGGCTGGCCTGGCAGACCTGTTTCCTGTCCACAAGGCTTTTGTGCTGAAATAAAACTTAAAGATAAAAATCACTTTTCAGTGTTTTGTGAAAGAGGAAGGTGGAATGCCATGTTCTGCACTTTTAACTGCACAAACACACAGCCGTTGAGGGGACAAGGGGACACAGGAAGTGTTGGGGAGAGAAAGTGTAATTTGGCTCGTCAGTCTATGCTTTGCACCAGGACAAACGAGAGGATCAGGAACATTTTGATGCATTGGGGTATTTATAGATGCACACAAATGCAAATATGCAACATAATCTGCAAATTTGTTGAGTCATTTGTGAGACAGCAGAAAAACACAGCGAGATAATCTTTTGTCATCATCCTCCCTGGCCTTTGCTGCTGGA
>JAOXYL010000001.1:24424400-24438765 GCA_028564955.1 Terapon puta
TGAGTCATTTGTGAGACAGCAGAAAAACACAGCGAGATAATCTTTTGTCATCATCCTCCCTGGCCTTTGCTGCTGGACTTACTGGCTCATATTCCAGTGACAGTCTCACATCAGACCAAAATAAACAGGCACTGGCATACTCACCATGTCTTCCTTTGGAGGGAGAAACTTGTTTTGTAGGATAGAGTAAATTTGATATTCCATTATATTTGTGATTTCCACTTTGCTGTGAGAGCAAAAGGCAGAAGAGAAACAGATTTTTTCCTCCTGTCTCTTTTTCAGTTGTTTAAGAGAGAAGAGACATATGTCATACTGCTGCTCAGGCTGTGGGGGATTAAATATGTACAACACATCCAGGCATGATCATTTTTTATGACTTAAGCCTCTTAAGATGGCTCCATATTTCTTAAAACCAATTGATCTTCCGAGTAAGAGTGTGTGCATTTGTCCAGAAATTACCTGCTCTCTCAACCCGAGAACACTGCAGCCCTCATAAGCCCTCCTCATTCCAGACACAGCTCAAAAACAGAGATGTTCACGCCTTGACAAGAATTATTACAATATTTTATGACTCACAAATGTGATTAGCAGACAACAAGTACATGGTTGTGAGGCCTCTTGGCAGCTCCAGCTCCCCACTTGACAATGTCACAGTCTTCGTACCGCGTTCGATTTACTGTCCTGGTAGCGAAACTGACAGGCAGAAACCCACAGTGGCCCACAAGCCTGTAAACCCAACTTGGTATATTATGCAAAGACGAAAAGAGGAAAATCACCATTCATTTATTCCTCCCCAAAGAAATCTGATGCAAATAGCACCATTTTTAACCTTTTTGGGAAGAAAATAAATCATCAAGTCAGCATAAACAGGCTGTAAGATGTGGGAGATGCTTGGGACACTTCATCCAAATCAAACTGGTTTGCATTAAACAGGCCCTTTGTGTGCACAGCTCCATATAAATTGGAGCCTGTAATTACTGGAATTAAAAAGGAAGGTTTAAACTGAGGGCTAAGCTGGATGGGATAATTTGAGAGTCTGTGGTATGCGGCCCATATTAGGGCTTTCTAAAAATATCACCCCCACTACCCCATGTATTGGAATGTTCCAAAAGACCACAGAAAGATCCAGCAAGTCATCCTGACCGCACGGACCACCACACAGTGGGGGGTGATGGCGTCTTCCCCTGTGTACTTTGTTCTCAGTTAAGAGATACCCACTCAGAGTGCCGTGCAGTTTGCCAGCACACCCCTGCACTCTGCAGCAAACTTTCACCTTCTCTTTTTCCCATGAAACGAAGGGATTTGGCTCTGATGACAGAATGGTCACTCCTAAACATAAACAGATGGGTTCTGATGCAGTATCCAGATAACCCAAACATTTGTTCGTGTGCTATATGTTTTTAGAATATGCAGTTCTCCCATGAGACTCTCGTCTCATCTTGAACAAACCCAGCCTCCGTTCTCATTTTACATTTAGCTACTTGTATAATATGTGAATATGATACCCCTTATACCACCATCAATAAGCTTTATGGAGTGGCTATGTGTTAAAGTGGAGGTGAGATGAGTTGAACTAATCCAGCTCCCAGGCCCCGGCTGCCCTGGCCAGACAGAATGGGTGGGGCCTGACCAGGCCCAGCCACAGGCCTCAGCTTCCAGTCAGGGGTTGGGGGAAAAGGGGAGGAGCATGAGGGGTTAGCTGGCTACCTTCCTTGTCTCGGGGGCCGGTGCAATCGGCGGTAATTGAGATTGATTGGATGTTATTTTTCCTCTTGCAAATGTAGTCCATTAGCTTGGCACATGCATAATCAGTTTAGAGCGCAGTTAGCCGAATGTAATCATGTTCCTCGGTGTCTGCTAGCACAAAATCCACTCCAGATGCCGCTTGGCCATGGAAAGAAAGGGAGAAAGTGCCGTCACTATCAGATGGGGAATCTTTAACCAAGAAAGTCCTGACACCCCTCCCTCTGTCCTTGTCCCGCTCTGTTGAGCACACACATAACTGTACAAACTTTTCACCCATCTGTCTCTGCACAGAGACACATGGTCACATTCACCGTCTGTTCCTTACCGATGAGAAACAAGGCTTTTGATCACATGTTCTGCACTTTTAACTGCACTAACATAGTGTTAAGTGGAGCCCAGGAGACTGGCCCATTAACAAACTCAATACATCTGTATCTTGGATGGAGTTAGTGCTCTTATTTTACACTTCATTGCAATCCAAAAGAATCACTGAGGAAAGAAAATGTCTACGCTCTGCGGAAAACAAATAATCACAGTGAAGCATTATGGAGGAAAAGAGGTAGTAATGTAAATGAAGGGATTAGTGGTTACATGAAAAGGCATTAAGGTGTTTCACTGATGATCCTACTTAGCAGAAGCTGTGGCTTCTAAGACTTAGGAATGCCATCCAGGATGACCTCTCCCCATTAATGATCATAACTTCCAGGATTGACTCAAATTGTCTTGGACTATCCAATAGTTTGAAATGGAGGTACAACCACAAATACGTTATAGTTGTTTTCCATCTCTGTGAAAATATTGAAGTTTTCAATCAAATAAAGCTGCAAGTATGTTTTAGACTCATTCAAGCAATCAATCCTGCTGACTTGGACATAGGCCAAGAGCCCACTACGTGACAAACTGGCTGAGTTTGGCATCCCACGCGGGTTGTTTTTTCAGGCAGGATTATTATGGAATCTTGTTGCCCCTCACTACTGCATGCTCATAAACTTTTCTGGGATGTCCCAATCAGGCTTAATGTTATTTGGTAGTCTTCTAGCGTGTGCAGAAAAATGAGGCAGGTATTGTGAGATGTCCTCTGGCGAAATGACGTCAAGCGGGCGCCTGGCCTTACCCACTCACCCGCCAGACATTTATAAGAAGAGGAGGGGTAGGAGGATGGAGAGACAGCCAGGAGAGAGGGAATGGGAAAGGGGAGGGGGGGGCGACAGGAGGGTTGGAAGGATAGATACTCTGCTAATTATCATGGCTAGCCTATGATTGTTCAGTAATAGTGCTCAGTGGGAAAGGTTGCAGCAGTTCCAGGAAGAGCTGAGCTCTGATTTACTGGTACTACCGCTCTAATAAAGCGCTCGCTGCACATCCTGGGAGACAGCCCATTCTCTCCTTTCACATGCACAAGCGTGTGAATGCACACACAAACAGGCGCACACACACACACACACACACACACACACACACACACACAGCAATCTTGTAATCTAAAGTGCCAGCAGATGACAACATAGGGCTCATGAAATGTATCATTTTAATTGCTCATAGAGAAGTTCTCATAGACAAGTGATCAAATGCAAAAGAGGAAAATATTTAGATTCTGTGTGGGCCCCTATAACACCTCCGCAGTCAACCCCCATCACACTCTTTGTGTCAATAGTTGCCCGTAGGGTGTTGAAGTCAAGTGTCCTACCTCAAACAGATCTCAGTCACTCTGAGTGGTTGGTGGAAGGAGGAAGGAGAGGCATGCAACAGAAAATACGGGTGGTTTGGAGAGAGAAGCTGTCAGGCAAGTAAGGGGGGCTAGCAGGGCTTGGTGTTTGGCAGTGTGCAAGAATTTCACAACTCTTCTAGCTCCCACCCCTTGAGAAGGCCGGGGAAAGGGTCAGGCTTTGACCCGTGGCACAGCTGCTGCTGCTGCTGCTGCTGCTGCTGGTTCTGATCGTATGTGCAACTGGCCTACTGTGGGTGTTGCAGGGACTTACAAAGTGACAGTGAAAGGGGGCGAAAGAGGGGGAGCAGAAAGCTGCTTAGATGGGGTAGCTGTTTTTTTCAGCTTTTTTTTTTTCAATGACTATTTACCATAATTACCAAAGTTAAAAAGACTTAGTACATTTAAGACTAACCCTCCATCCGGGGTCTTTGTTGGAGATAGATACATCCTCTGTGTTTCATCAAACAGAGCCAAAGAGGGATTAGAGGGAGGCGAGAGACGATGATGATGATTGTCAGCTGGGAGTTGGAAATCTGCGGTCATTGTGTTAATGATTGTTTGTTTTGATTTGATTCTTTTGTTTTTGGTCAAGAGCAGCAGAGCACGTGTCTGATAATGTGCAAGGAAGCTGCTGATCCTGTTATCTTCAGCTTCTGATCCACAGAAAACATCTGTTTGAGGAAGGGAGGGAATAGGAGGCAAAGTTATTATCAGTTTTTTTGACTGGGGCTCATCACAGTGCAAGGCAGAGATAAATTCCACTATATATACTGTATATAGTCGGTGGTTTTGTCACTTTAGGTAGTGATGTATGGTGCAGATATACCTTATACCTCCACCTCTGCTTCCCTGGTTTTACAGGAAAGAAACGCGTTTTAAACGTGGACACATCCTAGACTTCACACTGCTCACTCCACTCTGCTTCTATCAGTGCTGTATTGCTTTTTCTCTTACTTCTCCAATCTTCCCCCTTCTTCGTGGTCTCCACAAAATTAATAAACTTAACAAATACTCTTCACACACAAAACAAGCCAGTATGGATAGTGAACCAGTGGGTGGTCTAGAATGGGGATCTGCTTAAGGTTAAATATCTTTAATCCAATCATGCTGGAAAACTAAACATTCTCCTCTGCTAAATCCCCGGTCTGCATCCACCATCTGCCTTTCTCTGCTTACTCTTAGTCTTCAGCTTGTTAAAAGTTTCTTGCTCCTTACTTAAGAGCAAAGTACTGTTAACGTTATTGTCAACACCCTGATTCTATTATGTATTAAATCA
Source organism: Terapon puta (assembly GCA_028564955.1). Taxonomy (NCBI): domain Eukaryota; kingdom Metazoa; phylum Chordata; class Actinopteri; order Centrarchiformes; family Terapontidae; genus Terapon; species Terapon puta. The sequence continues at coordinate 24,429,131 of JAOXYL010000001.1, forward strand.
ACAGATATAGCTCCCATAAAAAAGAGGACACATAAAGCTTTCCAGGTTCAAATTTGTCTTTGAATTTTGTAATTATGACAAATGGTGAAATAAAGTTCTTCCCTTTTAAAAGTGATTGTAGGAGATGGGGGCATTATTGAGATGACTATTACATCTTGGAGAAACTTCTTCCTGCACCAACCGGAGGGTTTCTGTATCTAATCTGTGTTATACTCAGGCTCTGCCTGCCTCTATCTTGTCAAGATGATATTAAAAACATATCAGTCATGGTCCTGTCTTCTTACCACCCCCACTGCAAAGATGTCAGGGAGATAGTAACCTTATTTGCCTCATCTTCAAAAAAGCCCATTTAGGTTCCATGTAATCAGTGGCCTCTACAATTTCCTCTGAACTCATTATGGATTTGGTAGTCAAACTGCAGTAAAATTAGTTGCCATGTAGTCTGACAGTCATTACATTTACATGCACACAAATGACTCAATTAAAATGAGTGCCCAGATTGAAGTTATTGATAAAGGCCTTTTTGTGTTTTACATCGCCCAAACTTCTCCCATTACCAAGTTTACATGTGTTGCTTTGTGGTCAAGTTAAGATCAGGAATTTTATGTATTGGCCTACACGCTCACAAGAAATGTTAATATAGTAACACTGATCCTAATACTCACTAATTTACTCGTCCACAGGGCACCTTCATATATGTTCTTTTTTTGTAGTTTGAGTTGTAAAATACACCGAGACACTGAAAGAAACCACACTTAGCTGCTCATATACTTGGATGCAATGGGTGTATTTTGAGTGCATGCACAAAACACTGCAAAGCTATCATGGCTCGCAGGCCTCCGCAACTAGTCAATACATTTGGTGACCTTAAGCCAGTGCACCTGAAAGACTAACACATGGCAATTGGCAGGTAAACTCTGCTTTGATGAGGCCAGTTGTAGGCTCCTGTGAATCTATGTAGCTCCTAAGCTGAGGGGATGGAGAGAGTGAGGCAGGCAGGCTTACCGGCTCTGTGCCATCAATACATCAGTGGCTAAGCCACCAGATTAATGGCCTCCGAGTGGTCAGGGCCACAAAACTACTCAGCTCTGAGGTCTGTGTTCAGTGGAGCTGTACATGAAAGCAAGGTAGGGTGAAGAGACAGATGGGGAGAGGGGAGGAGGCCTTAGGTACCAGGATGAGCACACAGGGACCTCTCTTCTGTTTGGGTTTGGCCTACAGAGTAGAGTCATGGGACAGATAAGTTTTACAGAATGATGGATATGTGAGGCTGGCTGTTGGTTCACTCCCCGTGCCTTGTAATCTTCCGCTTAGAAGTCCAAAAGGATGTTTGAGTAGCCAAGTACGATATTATAAGCAGTAAGTTATTTCATATACACGTATCTATAATTCTGTTTCTAAGCACAACATATAGTGCATTTGACAGCTCTTTATGTAATTGCATAACCTGTCAGCTTTGTTGTTTGTTGGAAGGCAGCTGGATTCAAGCCCTTGCTTGATTTACAGTACTGCAGGCATTTAAATTGCTCCTAAGTGCGCAGAGCATACGCTGCCTTTGTTTTACCTAGGTTTTTCTTTGTTTTAACAAATCTGCCCCTAAGGTCTTTCCATTTTGTGGCGCATCGATTACTGTTGTATTGCAGAACTTCTGCAATTTCTCGCCTTGATTTCATTGGCTGTTTGTTGTTAGTGATGGGTCAGAGAGATGCTGATGCCTGCAAGCAGGTTCTCCTCGATGCAGTCTATTTCGGGTGGGTTATGTAGCGCAAAATCTGTCTTGAAATGAAGAGTCCGCCTCACCTCTCTGTGGCCACTATTGAGGCTTGAGTAAAAATTAACTATCCACCAGTTTCCTGTGGACCGTTTTCTGGGTAGAGTTTTTATTTGAAACAGTGGGGCCTCAGAGGCCTTTTTCTATGGTGCCAAGAGAGAATAGCCGCCTCTTCCTGAACTTCATGGCGCTGCTTGTCCATCCATGTTTTGCCTAATTGCTGTGTGCTGGAGTTCAGGGTTAGAACTGGGAGCTGTAAATCTATCAGTGTTATGCAGACAATGTTTTCTCCAGATGTAGAAGAAAAGATTTCATCCTTTTGTAATTAAGCGGTGCAGCCCAGGGTGTCATGGGGTTTTTATAGGGGGCCCTGGAAAAGATCATTTTGCACCTTGTTTTCTCATCATGCCTTTTATTCTTCAATAACAAAAGATGGATACAATGGAAAGATGAAAATGAAAAAAAGTAGCAGAGAATAGAATCTCCTGTTTAAATTGTAATATGGAAATTACGAGGTAGTGATGTAAGAGGTAGCGATGGGGAGTGCGGGGTGGAGGCACAAAGGGGACAAAGGCGTAGTTATGGAACCAAGGCAATTACATAGTTCCCCAGATGAAGAATATCAGAAAAAAACCCCGTCTTTTTTAAACCCAGGAATGTTCCCAAATGTTATCTTTCCCACGGGTGCCGTCTTCTACACCTGTGTTCTACTTTAAACTTACTGCTGGAATAAGAGAGAGGGGGAGTGAGTTGGGAAAAGTGATAGTGAGTGAAAGAGAGAGAGACAGCTTTAAGAGTTGGGGACAAGAATGCTCTTCAGCTTCTCAAGGGCACCGATACTTTATGGCCTTCACATTCCTTCATGACAAACTGATGCCCAGAATAGACAGAGTAGCGTTAGGGAAAAAAAAAAAAAGTTTAACTACCATGGCTTTAAGTCCCACGCCAGCATATCATCTCTGTTCCTCGCTCACCTTCACCTCACCCTGCTTCGTTTATGTGGCAAACCTCAGGGTCACTCCGTCTGCCGCTTGTCTTTTACTAGCCAAAGCCGGCGAGAGCAAGGGACTGAAGTGCAGGGCTTTAGTTCAGTATAAGCAGTTTCACACATTTGTGTTTTATAAAGTCCTATTCAATCCCATGTTGATTTACAGAGGCCTCTTTCCTCTGAGGTCTCTTCGCAGACAGTGGAGGAAGTCTCCATAGCCGCTGAAGTCCTAGGCTCACACCCAGATCATGAACTATCATCCCTCACCGCCTTCCTTGCCAGCCCCACAAACTCTTTTTTTATGATGTCACCACATTCAATCAACACTAGCCCGAAAATTAAGGACTGCTGAATAATTCAAACTTGGATCCGTCCTTCAGATGGCCCATCTCTGTCAGAAGATCGGAATTTCCTTAATTTATGCTTGTTAGGTTGGAATAGTCATGTCGAAATAATTTGAACCATAAGGACTGTCTGTGCAGCTACTGTTTAAATGAGAACTCTGGGAGCCGTTAAAGTTTGAACATGAAATTGTGAGATCTGGAATGCAAAGTATTATTCAAATGATCAATGTATTAATTTGCATGCTGAGAGGAGAGAGAGAGAGAGCGAGAGAGAGCGACAGGGAGAGAGAGAGAGAGAGCATCTTAATAAGTTCTGCAAAGCAAAATATTTTATTATTTGTTGCTGTTTCAGGAGTGAGAGTGTGTTCGTTTTGCTGTTGTGAGTCCCAGTGTGACCCAAATCTCTCTCTCCCCCCTCTCTTTATCTCACATACGCGTGCAGTGTGTGACACAGACATCATCGTCCCCACACACACAAAACAATGCTTTTGTGCTCACCACTGTTGAGACACACCTCACCATTTCACAGCTTACGTATACGTGATGTGCAATGACAGCCGAGGAGATGACTTCGTCCGCACTGCCAGATTAATGTTTTTACAGGGAGGTTATGTCCTATTCTCTTTCCTAATTATTTACTCTGTACTGTATTTATAAAAAAAATACAAAGCCTTTTTAATCTTCCTAATTCAGATAGTTCTTCAGCACCTTTTGAACTTGAAAGAGGAGATGAACTGTCAAAATGTCTGGAGTTATGGGATATTAAATATACTTAAACCGTAGACTTAAGTCTTAAGCAGTTGGAACTGGTTGAGTGAGGAGCCAAACCCCTTAGAACATAAAATTACTCTGAAAAATCTGAGATTTCAGGACCTGCTGTTTGTGCTCTGATTTCCTACCGTCGTCTCTCACACATCAAATAGAGCTTATCATTCAATTTTCCTCAATTTACAACTTTTTCCCCTCTTTTCCTAGGCGTAGTTTCTAGTCTGCGCTTTCATTACTTGACTGGTTGGGTGAAAAGGAGAGGACGATTTGGTGATGGGTCTTTTGGTATTAAAGATTATCTTTGATCTCAGGGGATTTTTTTTTATTCTTGAGTGGTCATATGAGATCAGGAGCTAGTTTCTGACTGAGCAGTCTGTAAAATGAGGCCTGAGATTGGATGTCTGGATAACATAAAATAGAGGCAAAACATATGTGTCGTGAATTTCTAATAATTTATCATTGACGGATTGAGTGGCTTAAAGCAGAATACTAACCATGAGTGGTGCGTGTAGTTAAGAGACATCAGTCCCTACATCTGGAAGGGAGGTTAGGGCTTTTTCGATGAGAGATCCAGCATTGGCGTATTCCCAGTATTCAACTTAACTTTTAAATCATTAAACATGATGAAGCCATCTCCACAAAGTCAGGGGTTTATATACGAAAATCAAACACCATCTGCCATCTCTGATCAGAAGCAACAGCCATCAGGCCAGGGTTACCAAGGCAGAACAGGAAAAGCCATTAACTGCCAATCACTGCATCGATCGACAAGCCAGTCCACCACTACCACCCCCTCTCTACCCCCACCCACCCGTGCCCACAGACACACACATACAGTTCATCAGCTTTTACTGTACAGTGCGCACACACACGCGCGCACATAGCCTTGCATACACCACTATCTTTTTTTTTTTTTTTTTTCTTTCTGTGCACCCTCACTACGTGACGGGTAACATTTGGTTGAGTCTGTCTCTTTCCCGCTTGAACCGCGCTATCTTTTAAATTATCTGGAGTCTAGATTGCAGGATCAACATTCTGTTCAGTTTAGATAAAGGTTGTCTGACGTTTTTTATATTGGCTCAGTAAACCCCACGTGCAACCTGAAGGACAGTCAAGATGCCGTTCAAAAGATATTTCCTTCTGAGCGTAGGTTTGTAATCTCCTCATTACTGAAATGCATCTCAGGAAAGTCCATTGCCCTGTCAAAATGAGAGTAGACACTCCATTCTGCTCAGTGTTCCTCCACATTTTTTGGAGTCAACCCTGAGATAAAAAGGAAACTAATAGAGTCAGTGAAGGGCAAAAAGGAAAAAAAAACTAGATTGATTTTTTTTTCCTCCATTTTCAGTGGTGTCGCTAGAACTGAGGGTCATTAGAAGAATATTTACCTACTTCCCAATTTAATAGAGATGCTGTATATCAGAGTGATCTGGATCAGAGGTCAGGGCTGGGGGGAGCAATTAAAGCATATGGATCCCAAAGCTCTGGGCCCATCCCATTGTGTGTGTGGTGGGCAGAAAAACAGATAGGTGAGGTAAAAGGGAGGCCGAGGCAATATGAATCGAACATGGCTGTATTAATGAATTGATCTCTGTTACTGATAAACTAGTGATGCATTAGGCAGGCGCACGAATGCATATGTGTGTGTGCGTGCATGTGTGTGTGTGTGTATGCACGCCACACAAAGGCATCCGCTCTCATTGACACGCACGGTTTTGTTCTTGACTGTCGGCTAGTTCACCTACTATACCGTACAAGTCAAAGCGCTGCCGGTGACACTTTTTGCTTTAGCGCTTCCTCTTTTTGATCGTGCTAAAGGCGCTGCATTTTCTCTTACTTTGTTGGTCAGATCAGCCTTCTCCCGGGCCACACAATAGCCAGAGACAGACCAGATATGATGGATGTGGCCTGGGGCCTATGCACTCGCTCTGCGTCTGCGGTGGCCTCATCCACACATCAGCCACAGGGAGAGGGAGGGAACGCAGTGGGCTGGGAGGGAAGGAGGGCAGAGATACAAACCAGACCAGCCATTTTCCTCGTTCCGCTCATAAATATTTGTGTGGCTGATTTATAAACAGTGGAGCAAGAGAAGAGATCAAAGTGAACTGTAACGCTTATATAAAACTGGGGCTTTTTCACGACACTGCCCTACACACCACGCTCGTACCTATTAAAGACAAAGCGATATATCACGAGGCGTATTGGCAAGAGTGCTGAATGGCCACTCGCACTTAAGAGCTCGGTCTTCCCCCAGCTGCGAGTCTAGTTCTTAAGGCGCTACCCTCCAAGGTTCTCAAACACTAGTTAAAGACCATCAATATGTGTTATAGCTAAAGCTCAAGCTGCTCTCAGCCTGTGTAAACTCCCCCGAGGTCAGTGTCTCCTCAGGTGGATTTTACATGGCTGTAGTAGTGCCAGGCAGCCATATTAAAACGCAGCGACAGGGAGAAGAGGCGCTGCGTCCCGGTGGTGGCAGAGCGGCGTTCGTCACAGCAGGCAGCTGATTCACATGCTGATTCAGGCAACCAGCTGGCCAGACGGGACACAAAGGCCAAGCCTCCTGTACGGCAGAGAGGGAAGGAGTGTGGAGTGTGTGTACAGTGTATATGTGTCTGTTTGGTGGAGAGGCGTGCTGGCTTTTCATAACTTTGTCTTCGCAAGTGCCTGGATGTGACACACACACACACACACATCCGCAGCCTGAGCACAACTACGAGGAGGAGCGGAGCGGACATTCCTCACCTACGAGCAGTGTTTACCTCGTGCCCCACTTCCCACCCCCCATCCCACCTCTTCAATCACACACACACAGACATATATCTCTCATCCTACCCCCAGCCTCTCTCTTCCATTCATTCCCAGCCTGGGTGCAAATGTGGGGGAGCAAGAGGCGCTCCCCTCTGCCTCTGATTAAGAGCAGTTATAGCCGACAGATGCAGAGGAGCGCCGCGAAGATGGCTGCTCGCTGACCTCTGTGGGAGGGAGAATAGCATGGGCAACGGGAGAGAAAAGAAGGCCTTTATCAATGGAGATCCCCCTCCACACACACACACACACACCACCCCACCCCGCCTTTGTCCACCAGCAGGACAGGGTGTGCTCAGTGTGGTGAGGCCTGGGAGAGTTGCTGCTAAACAGCCTGTCTCTCTGTCTGTCAGTCTGTCTGTGCGCGAGTGCCTGGAGACATCTGGTTCTCTTGCTGTGGGAACGCAGTGGCATTATTTTTTCAGGCACCTCACCTAGCGCTTACATAACACACGCGAGCTCAGGTTTTTGTATGACTGCACGGTCAGTTTTTTATAATTGGCCTCTGCGTTATACAGCAATGACCTGGGTGTTTTTTTTTTACTTTATGTGTAGCATATCGGTATATTCAGTGGTAAAAAGAAGCTAGATCTTTCTCTTTCGTCTCCCCCAGCGGTATGAGGGTACACTGCTGTCTTAAACAGATGTTAGATGAAGCAGCCCTTGTCTTATATATATCCTCCCTAAATTATGTGGTGTGTGTGTATATATGTATAAGTACTGTGAATTTCATCAGGTAGGCAGGCATTGTAGGAGGGTTTGAGAGAGAGTAGACTGCAGATTGTCTTACCTCCGGTGTGTCTGAGTTTCTGTGCGGGGAGTTCAAAGTCCTGCTGAACATCAGAGGACTGATGCTGAGTGAGGCTGACTAGCTGCAGCCTGTGGTCTGGGAAGGGTTACTGAATTATTACTGATGGTTTCAGGGGTAACTGTCCGACCACAGGACTGGGGAATATTAATCATTTATTTGATTGTCCGCATGTGCTGATTAATCAATTTGAGTAGGATCTGCAGGATTAACTACCCTATTATTCCCCTGTAAGAACAGATAAGAGATAAGACTTTAAAATATCATATTCCATTTATCATTTATTTTTAGGTCCCTGCTGATGAGGGTGAAATAAAAACTGAGGTGAGATTAGGCAGAACAGCAACATGGGGAAAGTGTTGGGGGAGGAGGATAAGAGAGGCAGTGATGAAGAGAGAGAGAGAGAGAGAAAAAAATCTCTTAACTGCAGATTTTAGTACTTCAGAAGACGTGGGGGGAAATATATAGCTTTGTATTTCTTCAAACATGGCACAGAAAACCAAGTTGTGCAGCTGGGAGTGAGAGAGCGCAGAGAAAAAGGGGGGGGCGGAGAGACAAGAGGAACAGGAAGTTGATGGGAAAGTGATAGCTGTCTCCACCTGGAGTATAGCCTGAGCGGTGTGTTAAGAGGGAAGGCAAAGCAAGAGAGGGGAGGGAGCTGCTGCAGTTGACTCCTATCCTGTACTCTGGCTTAGGTAAGTTTGGCTCTCATACCAAGTATAGCTAGCTAAGCTGATCCAACAATGACACTATTCCTGTTTACCCCACTCACTATCTCTTCAGTCTATAAATTCTCAATCTGCCAACTGTTTAATGTGTTATGTCATGTGGTAATGCCTTTGATTCCAACATGCCTCCGTTTGTAAATACAAGAGGCACTCAAAAGGCTGTGGTTTCTTTACAAGCATGGCGCCCCCGGCGCTTTGGTTGGGAATGCATTGAGAGGGAGAAGGATTGAAGGAGTGAGGGAGGGAGTGAGAGGTGGTTAGAAACTGTATACACTTCCCGTTGCTCTTCTGCCAACCCCTCTCCCTGCTGCTTCTGGTTGCGCAGGCAGGCAGTGAGTGAGAAATGTGAGAGGGAGGAGTGTAGCCTCTCTCCTGACTGAACACAGCGGCGTAATTATGCACTTTTCAGCAGGTTTTTACCTTTAACACTTTCCTCCCGGGGTTGAGATTAGTGCTCACCATGCTTGATTTACTGCACAATTACTGAACAAGAGCTCAATGTAATCAATAAACAGGAAGGAGAAAAGTGGTAGGCTTTGAAGTATAGTTTGAGATTTTTTGCACGATTGAGCAGTGTATATAGTGTAGCTAGTAAGGGCAGTTTGGCTGCGATGCCAGCCTGTGAAATATCTATTATATCAGGCACGCCTCTTTGCTTTACCAGCTCTCTAAGCCTCTTTACAGTGCTCAACTACTGGAGTGGAAAATGACATCTTTTTTTTCTGACCACTGCTTAACACAGGGGTCAGCAACAAATTGTCTAATAAGGACATTCCTCCAAAACATTAGATTAAAATCACAAGTTGTGCTATAAAATTGGGGCTTAATTTGATCTTATAACTTACGTGCACAAGTTACAGGAGAAGGGATACAAAGCACTCTTGTGTCACAGCTTGCTGTGCCCTGTATTAAATGTCCCCAAATGGGCAGCCAACACAATGACCTCCATGATGACACTTGCTAATGGCATGAGCAGTTATTTTGGGAAGCTCCAGTGACCGGCCATCACAAGTCTTTCTGGGGCATTGTAAAGCTTTTTGCCAGCATGGCCAAAGCAATAGGCCTCTTCCAATTAGTCTGGTCTGTGTTTGATTTTTGGTGATGACAACTATATCTCAGCTGCAATTACGCTGCTCTGGGAATGATGAGGGTTTAGGTTATTGATCCTCAATTGATCACTCTGATCAATGAGCACTTTTGTTTCTTTTTTATGGAAAGCAGAGTTATGTTTTTTTCTTTGGCTAATGAGCAGGCCCAACAGACTGAGCCTGCAGAAAAAATCTGTATTAGCAAGGCCCATATGTATTAGAGACAGAGTTGCCTATGCTCATGGGAAGGAGGGCAGCACTGCACAGAGTGCCATTTTTCAACACAAGTGCAGTGGATCCCTGTGGGCATAGGTCAAAGGCTACAATGGGTCTCA
>JAOXYL010000001.1:24446841-24462508 GCA_028564955.1 Terapon puta
TTTTTTTTTTTACATCTATATTCAAAATATAACATATTATATATAGATGTATATCTTGCTCTCTCTACATGCCTCGCATGAGACATGTGGGCCAAGAGGAAAAAGAACAAAACTTTTGGTGATTGACATTGATTGCAGCCACAGAAATCCACACCGCGTCTCCAGAGTTTGATATTAGGAGCAGCACATGACAGGCATGACACAAGTGGTCATACCGAGTCTGGGGCTTTCATTGTAAACATGCAGAAACAATCAGTGTGATGCTTTAGGATAGTGGTCAATAACTCTGTTGCTCACACCAGGCCCCGCCATATTGTGTTGGCCTTGCATCATTGATTGAGCCATGCAGGAGGTAATTAGACGGGAGCTCTGTGGTGTGACAAGAGGTTGTGGTGGTATGGTGTCACTACGGGGTGTTAGGCATGTTGTGACAGTGTGGAGGGTGGGCAGAAGGCTTGACTAGGCCTGCTGTTGAGTCTTGGAGGAAGTTCTGGGGTTGACAGGTCAATACTGGTGCTGATTTCCTGTCCTCTGACGGTTGTCCTCCTGTTGTGGAATGTTCCAGTTTCTCTCAGAATGCACTAAATCCCCCTCCTGTTTCACCACCGGCTGACTTTGCCTCCCTTTCTCTATGAGAGAGCGAGGATTTAACTCGCCATGATCAATATTTAGTATCCCATGCGTGAAACAAGCAGATGTTTGGAGTTTCCTTTTCAGAGACGGGAGGCTTCTGTTGAGTGAAGGGGATCAATGCTCCCTTCCGTCTGTGAGGCTGCGGACCCACGGCTTCTGAAGGGTGGCTGATGCGATTCCTGCCCGCCCTCGGGCCCCTGAGATTTGCGTGCCTCCCAGGCCTCTCCTGTCCTGTTAGCCCACTGATACAGACACTCACGCAGACAAAGTGCGCAGTCCAAACAGTTGTCCTGAAGTGGAAGAGGTCTGGATGTTAAACAACAGGGCTGTGATTGGGAATTGATTTGTTCATTTGCCAACTGTTTGAGTGAAAGTGAGTCGGTGGTGCCTAGCCAGCTATCTGCCATCTACAATAACCTCTTTCTCTCTCGTTCCCTCTCTCTCCTTCTCTGTGTTCCTTTCTTTCTCCCTCTCTCTCTCTCTCTCTCCCTCTCTCTCCATTCCCTCCCACAGCACCTGCAGCAGCACGAAAACGCGGTAGAGGGTGATGCCTGCTACTACCATTGTGTGCTGTGTAACTACTCGACCAAGGCCAAGCTCAACCTGATCCAGCATGTGCGCTCCATGAAGCATCAGCGCAGCGAGAGCCTCAGGAAGCTTCAGCGCCTGCAGAAGGGCCTGCCGGAGGAGGACGAGGACCTTAGCTCCATCTTCACCATTCGCAAATGCCCCTCTTCAGACACAGGTCAGAACAAGCCCCTGTGGCCCTGTTTTAGTGTCTCTTTATGTTTGTCCGTCTTTATTTCACTCTCTCGACGTCTCTACCTATGCTTCTCTCTCTTGTACTCAGTAACACACACTCATGGATAGAAAATATCCATTTTGCTATGACAACAAAAACATTCATTTGAAGTGGGGGTTTGTTTATTTTTTATTTCTATTTTTTCTTGATTTGGTGAAAGAAAAGATGATTGAGGTGGTACATCCATAATTGAAATCACTGGGTACTATTTTTAGATATGAGGAACGGTACATTACTCCACTGAGTATAATTCTTGCATTGACAGCATTGAGTGAAATTCTAACTAAATACAGGAAGGGGCTCCCATGCAGAGATCAAATTAAAAACATTACTGAGAGTTATGTTGCTTCATTTTATTTGAACAAAGTAACTTTGTTTTTCAAATGTATTTTTGATATTGATATGATTTAAGGTCCATATCATTTAATTCAAATATTCCTGCAAAGCCGGCCTTCAGCAGTGAAAAACAGAGGGCCCTGTTAATGGGGGGCTGTCCCTTTCAGCCATTAAAGACATATTGAGACAGAGCATTAAGGCCAGAGAGGGAGGAGCTGAACAACAGCAGCAGCTGCAGCAACAACAAGAACACCAAAAAAGCAGACACAGCTACAACAACAGTAGCATGACTGAAACAAAGTGCCTTGACTGCTCATTTATTATGGACTGATTAGGAAGAGTGAGCTGTGGTCAATTAACACTCTTTCTTAGCAGAGATTTGGTTTTCCAATCACTTTAACTCCTGTGCCCTGACAAAGAGGCTCTATTGTGTGTCCCTCCAAGAGGGAACCATTACTTCCCTCGCACACATACTCGCTGTCTGTGTTATGCAGGGGAAAAAAAGGCCAGCCTGTGAAGACGCTTTGTTCCAAGGAGGCAGGGATAATGAAGCCAGCGGCCGGGAAATTGCGCAAAAGGCAGTCACAGATCTGAAGCAAATCATTAGAGAACATATTTAGCTGAGCAATTAGGGACAATTAAGCTTTCTGCTCACTGCACTCCAAATATGTTAATGACTACAGTACAGTGGACAAGCGAACATGCAAAGGCAAGAGGAAGGGCCATTTAGGTTAAAAGGGTTGGGGGGGTTGGGAATGTAGTTTTTTGTGTGTTCAGACAGGGATGAGTTGTTGTGTTTGCAAATAAAAGTGTTTCTCTTTTCTTTTTTTTGGAAATGGATGCATGTGTATCAGTGTGTCTTTTTCTTTTTTAACCTTTGATGTGCTACTGTAGCTGCCCATGTTTTTGCCATGGCGAGGGATCCGAGCCTTAGGTTGGGTAATGGGCCCCTGTAGCGGGGCTGTGTGTGGGCAGTATGATACATACACACAAACTCACAGACACACACATACACGCGTAGACAGCGGTTACTCCCATGCAGAGCTTCATCAAATTACAATGAGCCGCACTCATTTGAACAGACTGCTGTATGTAACAAAATGTAAAAAGGAGGTTTCAGTGTGCTTTAGATTCTGAGTCTTCATTGTCTGACTGTTTGTTTTGATGACTAATCATGAGCCTACATAGGCAAAAACATCATTCTGCTCTTGGGCTACAGACAGATACATAAACAGAAGGTCAGTTATTATGACCCATTATTATTTAGATTTCAGTCATTGTTTCCAATCCAACGCTGCCTCCTTTTGATTCTTTTTAAAGTGTGTTAAATGTGTGCGTATGTGTGTGTGTGTGTGTGTGTGGGAGTGCGGGGTGGGGTGGGGGCGGGGGTGGGGGGCATCTTGATCAAATTACCCCAGTAATGATCATACCTCTTTGTCTGTAATCATTAACTCTAAAAGTGCTGACTCCACACCTCTCACTTCTACCATTTCACACCTCAAACGCCTTGTTCTAACTGCATCAGCTGCACCAGTCCACCTCGCGGCCCCACCCCTCCACAAGGGCTGAACCATTCCCTCCCAGTGTAATATTTAATTTCCTCCTCGCTAGCTCTAGCTCTTCTGTGGCACAGGGCTCTTTTTTGTGGTCGAGGCATAGTTGCTAAAGTGGTGGAACGTTCCCTGGCTTGTTAAAACAAAGTTGCCCCTGGATTTCTGGGTCACCTAGACAGTAATTCCCTCGCCTGCTGCTGTTCTGTGATCCTGCGAGTGGTTCTCTGCTGGCGTTAGGTCCTGGGCTTGTAGCCTGCCTGGGATTTTTCCCAAAACATATGAAGCCTGGTTTTTACCTCAGAAAGAGGCTCACAGCTATCATCTAACACGCAACAACATTACACAGGGTGCTGGTATAAAATGGAGGCATGACATAAAAAAAACACTTTAAACTTTGAACAATATCGTCTTTGAGTCACGATCTTTACATTCAGTCAACCGATACCTTTCTTTTAGAGCAATGGGATGGAAGAAGTCTTGTTCATGCATGGTCTTATATACTACACTTCATAACTTTGCATATTAATGCTCCTTACGAGGATGCAGCTAACATGGACTGTAGGGATTTGATGCCACGTATCTCCTCAGGGGTGGGTGTCCGAGGAGAGCAAGGGCAGCAGAAATGAGGTTTCTTTCCAATTAGACTAACGCAGGGATAAAAGCCTTGCATTGTTTTAATTCTGGCTCATACTGAAAATGTGCTGCTTAGGCATGTTGCTCTGTAGCCCCGCCTCCATTTGTCTTCTTTAACCCTTTATCTGTGGGGAAACAAAGGGGGCCTCAGAGGGACCTCAGCCCCACGCAGCTGCCCCGCGTGCAGAGATCACCGCGTGAAGCTCAGCCAGCGCACAGTCTGCACCAGGGCTAGCCTCGAGTTTTAAGGACAGAGGCTCATTACCAGGTGGCAGGTATACACCACAAAAAAAAAAAGAAATGGCAAAGAGAGACGTGTGTGACAGAGGAGGCGAGAGGGAAATTTTAAAACTCCCATAAAGCATTCACCTGCGAGGACAGTTGGTTTGACAGCATGAGGACAAAATATATTTTAGGTTTAGTGGTTACAGAGAAAAGGTAAAACCAAGTGTCATGTTGATGTCAAGTGCGGGGGTTAATGGTGACTGCTGACAATGTAAAGCATGGGTGTGTGTGCACATGAGTGAATAAGAGAAAATGGTGAGGAACGGATGCAAAAAAAAAAAAAAGAGGGGTGGGGAGGAGATTTTGGGAGCTTGCGTGTGAGAGCTTGTGTGACACTTGAGCGTATGATGACCCTATTTCATATGAATGATGTTCACCAGGGCATATAACTCAATGACACATTGAGGTTTCTCATTTCTTAACATTTAATCGACTAAAGTTCTTTTTTGAGCGTAGAACAGAATGAGATCATGCCTTTTTTAAAAAGGGCAAAGTTAAATTGTGCTGAAGGGTGGATGCACCTTCTGAAAAGTGTGTTTGGTTTGTTGCTTGCATGTGTGTGAGAGAGAACGTGATGGTGCGGGAGAGAGCGTTTCATATGGATAAAATATTAGTATTTTTCAGTGGTGGCATACGTGTGTGTGTGGGTGCGTGCGTGTGTTTTATATGTATGTGTACGGAGGAGGCAGAGATGGAGAACAAACGTGGCTGACAGTGTGGATTAGCTCCTGCTGTAAATCTGCCTCAGTCACAGATGGCAGGCCCTTGATCGCTGGGCTGTGACGGCTTGGCTCTCATCGCAGGAGGAAATCCCTGTCTGTGAGTCTAGGAGGCTGGGAAGGAGAAGGCTGGGGCTGGGGCCGCCTGGGCAGCCACCAGTCATTGTCTCCCGTCTGTGTAGACACAGAGGCCTGGGTATTCAAGGGCAAAGACTGGTATGGGGAGGGGTTATCTTACTTTGACTCTGCAGTTGTTTCATCCGCCACTCCGTGAGAGCTTGTAAGTGGAACTTAAGCCTCCAGTTAAGATCAGCGTTACTTTTAATGACCAGTTTGAGAAACTGGGCAGGCGAGCTGTGTGCATTATTAAATGGAAATGAGACGAAAGGATGCATACAAATTACTGCATAATAGCGGTATCCAATATGAGATCCATCGCTTGTTTCGCTAAAAGGGGTGCGCTTTCAGGGTCACACACCTAATACTAAGGCCCGTCCTGACAACAGAAGCAGCCCCCCGCCCCACCCCTCCCTCTCTGCCTCATGCATAATTCTTGAGATGCTCTGAAAAATCTGGAAAATGGGCAGTGACAAGGATAAATGCACTAATAGAGCAAATAGAGAAAAGTCACTCATGTTTTGGGGTTTGCACAACATGGCAGCTCACATTGGCATTCAGCGATGGCAGTCTGTCCAAATTGTTATACCAAATATCTAATCTGCATTATATTGAACCTTGCCTTCATCTTTTTGTCTTATCCTCTGCTTCCAGTCGCCTTCTTACAACATATTAAAAGGGCTTTACCCTCCCCTGCTATCATACTGTAGCTATCTGCATGTCCAGTGGCTAAGCTAAAGCTGTTAAAGCCAGGTAAAATCAGAGGTGAGCCAGGCCACGCTCTGATGGCATGCAAGGCCCATAGTCTGAGCTTTTGCTCCCCACGGGCAAGAGCAAAACAGACGGTAGCCATTTCTGGAATGTCCTCCTTTATTCATGCTTGTTAAAATGCAAAGTAAACCTTTCCAGAAACAGGATATTGTAGCCCCTAACCACCAGACCCTTTCTACATGCCACATTATGGCCAATCTGAAAGTAAGTTGTATAGACAGACACTGCTGCAATGCGCTTTTAATAAAGGCTGTTATTGCCCTGGTGATGCAGAGTGGATATGAGGATGAGGACTGTGCAGGCCTGGATGAGTAGGGCCCCAGAGGGCCCACAGCTCAGTCAGGCCTCCGTCAGTCGCCTGCCTTCTAATCCCTGTCCGAAGGGCATCGAGGCAGCATAGGAAATTGTTTGCTGTCCGCAGAACGTGCCAGGAAATTCATAAATACATTACTTTTCATTTTGAAAATATTACAAAAGACTAGACGTTTATTAAAAAGCCAAAATGATGGCTTTATAGATTTTCCAGTTGTGTATCAGCCATTCATATGACCCTACCGCTCCAACTAACACAAGCAAGTCCTCTCTTTCCCTGTGCCCCCTTCTTTATGGACAAGCTTGGTATGAATTCCTGCACTGGCTCATCCTGTAATAGCAAATTGACCAGAAAGCCACAACTCTATTCTGGTACAGGCTGTGAATAAAAATGTCCTGTGTCCAGATGTTTGCTACCTCTCCTGACTGAGCGCTCGTTCTGTAAATACTGGCTCGCTTTGCTCCCAGGCTGGATGGTGGGTAAAGTCTGGGTCCTTGTGTTCCCGCCTGTCCAATAGATATAGTGTACAGCGTGCAACATAAATGTCAAAGATGAGTGTTTATAAACAGAGACAAAGAGAGAGTAAGACAAAGTGATGATTTCAGTGAGGACAAGTTGAGTCACGCTGGAACGACAAAAGCAATATTCTCTCAAAATCAGGACAGAGGCCTTTTCATGCAGTATTTGGGGAGATTTGTTCATTCTCTGCGTCCTGTATGTTTTATGGCCTGAGTGCGATTTCACTGTCAGTTGTGTCATGTGGGTGCAAATATGCGCCACATCTCATTTTGCAAACTCGCATACCCATAAATGAGCACACACATAGGTGTCCGTGCTGAGAATCAGGCCGTGCGTGGGTGCGAGAGGCTCTCCCTGTCATCAAGCCCATTTTCAGAGGAGACTGGCAGCACATTATAATATTGGTTTCCCTCTCTCTTGTCATTACAAGACACTCTCCTTGAAAGCTGATCCAAAAGATAGACAGTCCATCAGGAGACAGTCATCTCATTTGTACTTACTAAACGTGTTAATGAGTTCTATTTTCAGGCCTCGAGGCTTTGCTGCTGGATATTGGAGCAGAGGTGGCGATCGGTGGTGTGAGGGGCTGGATCGCAGGCTCGGGAGGAGCACGGAGGGAGGGGAAGGAAGTAATGCAGTAGCCCTGCTGCCCCTCGTGTCACTCACGTGGAGTGACCACAGCCTCCGCGGGGGCTGTCAGTCAGCGCTGAGGGCGGGAAGTCTGTGGTTACAGGCAGACGCAGACAGTGGAGGAGAGAATAGATTAGGTGACAAAGGCATAATGGTTGTGATGGGTTTAATTATAGCAGCAGTCATGTCACTGCCATACAGGTTCATGAGATGAAGGAGAAACAAGTCAATTTAAGACGGAGAGGCATGGGATGGATTCTGCTCTTTAACGATTTGTATGAAATGTGTTTGATAGAATATGCAGCCAATTTATGGTTCAGTTTCCGTTGTGTATTTTCAGTGCAATCAGAGGTTCACGTGAAATGTTTAAGTGGCCGACTTTTCTTATTACAGAATAAGATGCAGGGTTTTTGTCAATGTTTACCTTGACAAATGCCTCTTCTCATGTGTAACTAACGTGACTCCACTGACTCCTTTAATATGATTAGTTACAATGAGGCAGCTATGTCTGTCCCTCACTATCAGACCCACTTTGGGCGATTGTCTTTGTCAAAGAATTCATCACCAGCACAGAACACTAGAGAGCGTACAGGTTGGTAAAATCGCTTGTTCTTTCTAAGCAGTGTGGATACATCTTTTTCTTGTTTGGCTTTCCTGGTAATATGTCGTAGTTGGAATATTTATTTTTTTCACAAGTTTTCTGCACGCTCCTTACTTGAACTTCCCCCTGAGGCGCATATTATCATCTTACATCCAGCATGTTCTCATCTATGATATCGATTGTAGTGCAAGTGTATGCCAGGTAGTCTTGGAACTAGAACCAATAAATTGTTAAACACTTAGATTGCTTCATTTGTTACTATGTTTTCGTATTGGGTGAACACTGCTGCTCGCTGTCAGAATTAGGCAGCTCAATTTGACCATAGGCAGCATCAGAGAAGAAGCAGGGGTAAAGTTTGGGAACTATCGAGTCGAGGCTAGGAAAGTTTTATTTAGCCATTTTTAATAAGGCTGTTTGTGCCCCCCAGAGAGAGCTGGTGGATCAAAGGGCATGATCTGTGCTATGGATGAGTTCACCCTGGGTCCAGCAGAGACGATCAGCCTCGCTGACAGCAAAACAAAACCAGAGAGTGAAGGATGCCCTATCCAGCAGCATGTTGCCCTCACACTCCGAAGGCTCCATTAGAATAAAGGCAGATGAAACAAAGACTGGCTGAAAGCACAGATGTTGTGATTCATTATCCACTCTGATAGATAGGCATGAGCAGTGAACAGAGTGTGCGAAAGTGTAGGTGTGTGTCGAAGCGCACATGTGTGCATGTTGCTTAATGTGCGCGACTTCGTGTTATGTTTGTTTCATTTGACGAAAACATCCTTACAGAAAAAAAAAAACATGCAGACACCTGCAGGATGCACGCAAAACACACTCACACACACACACACATGTCCATGTTTTGAGTGCATTAGCAAAAAGAGTCCCCTCCAGTGCCTCAACCACATCAACTAAAAGCAGCCAGGCAGATGGCAGCAATGAGAGAAGTGCAGAAATAATTCAATAGTGAACCTTTCTAACCTTTACCTGTGGGCGTGAGCACCAGTCATTGATTCACGCTGTGCTTGACAGTACACTACACACCACCTGAGGAGGGTGAGAGGAGGGTGGATGAAGAGAAATGGATGAGTTTGGTGAAAAACACCAAAGGATAATATGAGTGGGAGGGAGCCTCTACTGTATGTTGCTGATGGTAGCGTGCGACAAGAGAGGGGAACTTTCCACAGATGGATGTTGGGAATTATTCACAATTTGTCTGGTTCCCCCGAATATTGTCCCCCTTGCCTCCTTGCAGCTGGGTATCAGTGGCAGACAGAAATTCTCACACCGCTTTGAGGATGATACCACTACTGTACACCACGGTAGGCTGCCATTGATTAGAAAACACCTTCAGGTCTGGGGCCTGCTTCTGCCCATTCCCACAGAATTATTCTGTAAACCTGACGCGCAGTAAGATGGCAGAACACAGGCAGTACATTGTGTGGTGGCTAATGATCCTGTGAAGGCACTATTTGTTAAAGAAAGGAAGTCCTGAGAGAGTGCTGCCCATAGCCAGACTGTCTGTTTAACCAGATGTGATCCTCTGCCCAGCGACAATCTGAGACAAAATAGTGTTTGTTTTGCGACAATCTTGGACATTCTTACAGTTTGACTTAGGCCGGATTTATGGCGTCCATCCCGGTCCAACTGATGGCCCATCTCTCACAGTCTCTCTTTGTCTGGCTGCGCTGTCGCTGCTGCTTTATAAGTTGGCTGTGGATATGTTCTTCCCACTGTCCATTTAGAGCAAAGGATCTTGGATGAGCGCAGTGATGGATGATATTTAAGTAAGGGAAAATGAATGAGGAGCCAGACATTTGTACTGTAAAGGCACACTGAAGAGATTAACTTCCACCATGCCCGTGGAGAGGAAAAAAGAGTTTCAGCGCAATCGTATGATTTTGACCAATTACCAAATAAAAAATACTCTTATTTTTTTAACAGTATTTGAGGTTTGGACTCATAATCAGCCCCTTTCAAATACCAACAGGAAATGTTTCTGCAGCAGCGTTATTGCTTAATTACTTACTCCCTGTATAACTGCCTGTGTTTGGCAAGACATGCATCCTCTGACACAGACATGGATAGTAAAGAACTAAAAGTTTGCACATGTGTATCACTGGTTGACAGATTTCACAGTGCTTATTTAGCTAACACTGAGTTAAGGAAAAGGACTCTGTGTTGTAAGAGCAAAACAGGCTTCCTTTTGTTAATATAAGAGGTAAAACCTAACTGTTTTAAGAAAAGCATGTCTGTTGTATAGAATTCCTGTTGCCTCGCACATTGCCGTTAAATGGTTGTTATAAATTTAGTAATTTTATGATGATTTCTAAATCTGTTTTTTTATTGACACAAGGATGTTATGCCTTTTAGTGTAACACTTTTTTGCTTGCTTATGTGTGGGTCCCTTAATATTATTTTAAAGATTCTTTTCACATAAAACCACACTAGCAAACATACTGTATATAGTAATAAGAGAGAGAAAGCAAATAAGTGAGGAAACAGCCCACCCTGACCAATTTGAAGCATTAAGATGAATAATCCAGTGTTTAGAAAGCAAGCAAAGGTCAATTTTCATGCTACTTGCTCAGTAAGCATACAGGAGAGCATATCGAGTCAATTCAGCTGCGCTGCACAGTCAAGAGGGAGGGACGTGTAATTTCTAGTCTTTTTGCGTTTGTCGGCTGCTGCTATAAAAAGATTTTCCAGCTTCCACTCAGGAGGCAGATGTGTTTTGTTTTTCTAAGTTGTAATATTGTACTGACACTTGAATAGCCAGTTTGAAAGGAGCATAAATATTGATGTTTGTCCAGAAATACTCAGGTGTGTAATCTGAAATTATGAGATGGAGCATTTCAAAAGAACATGAGCTTCATTATGCTGTTTGTTGCTCGTTGCTGTTTATGAGTCATTAATCTAAAAAGCAGAAACTAAAATCCTCACCCGTGTATATGAGTGCATGAGACGTGTAAGAATGTAAGCAGCTACAGATTAATTTAATGTAAAATATATTTGCTTGCTAATTACATCGTGCTGAACCTGGTTTTAAACATCCACTACCTCTGCAGCTGCTTTCAGGCAGTGATAGTGTGGTTGTGTTATTGATGATATACAAACATGCAGATCAATAATGTTGTGGCATCTGTTATTTCTGTGTTACCAAAGTATGAAATTAATCACGAGTAGTGTTCATTTCAGGCATGTCTTCATGCATCTTAGCTTTCCTAATGTGGTTTAACACAAAAAGTTGGATAACTCAATCAGTAATATAAATAATGGTGCAAATATATTTCAGTTCAGCTGTTTATTGTTTTATAAAATTACTTTGGCACATGATCATCAGCTCGTTTGTGTTTTTTCCCTCATTTTTCTCTTCACTTTCCATTATCAGAAGCATATATTTTGAGCTGTGATTGTCTCAAGAGGACCCCGTTTACTGTCATCTACAGTGGAAAATGTCGTCTTGAAGCAGAAAACACATCAGTCCTCTGGTTGCATGGGGATATAAAGTCTGGTAGACTGGTTCCTTTAACAAAAAAAGAAGAAAAAAAGAGAAAGAAAAGAAAACTCCAGGTATTTTTCAGTGAAAATCAGCAAAAAGACAGAAAAGTATTAACCTTAGCAGTGCCTGCTGAATGGGAGTTCTCTGGAAACGAGTTCCTCTCATGTATATGCTGAATATTTCAAGCACTTGGGAAAGCTGAGATGGGGCACATATTTGTGTGTGTGAGATGTGTCAGAGCAGAGAACACAGTGGATGTGTTTGAATCCATGTCACAAGTCGCCGTCAGTCTAACAGACAGGCCAGCACTCTGAGGATTACTCGATTTAAGGTGGCACATTGGCCGGTGTGGCAGCCAGAATTAGGAAAAATGGGCTGTGTTTTTGTCATGTTAAACCGGGCTAAAGAATCTAATTGGGTGGGGGAGAGCGGATGGCAATACCTTCTTTGTTTAAGGGCCCTCTGCAGTCACTTTGCAAGACCCATTGTGCATTGACCACAATAGCATTAGTTTGTGCTCTTGTTCTGAGCTCCTCTTTTCTCTGGCTCTCTGCAGTCAGCTCCTGTCCGTTCCACTCTGTCTCCACGCTTCACTTCCACGCTCCACCAGTGCTCAGGAAGGGACTCAGAAACATGCCCCCCATCATGATTACCTCAACCTCACTCTCCTCCCATCCAGTATTATCCCACCATCACCGTCACCATCCTCAGTCATTCCTGTCCTGCTTTCTTATCCACACTATTAAAAAGATAAAGATATGGATGGAAAGGCACCCTTTTTTTCTGCTTTGTCTGTTGTCCACTTTTGCCCTGAGAAGAGAATCTTTATATTCGTACATTCTTGTTATCAGTTTTAAAGAACCCAATCATTTAATGAGAAATTATTAAAATTGATTGCTCCACGAGTTCACAGACAGTCGCACCACAAGGTCTTGCAAATGTGCAATAAATGGTTTGTAGTTGTGAAAATAAATGTATTTTCTACTGCATCATAAGATGATAATGGAACAATTATGTTTTAAGCTATTTCTCCTACCATGTGTCACTATCATCCATAGCAAAACAGCTTCAAGTCTGACTGACTCTGATTATTGAATAAACTTTGCCAGTTGTGAAACAGTGAGGTTGAAATTACTTTCAATGGGCAACCGTTGAAAGTATACATCAGTACTCATAATGATTCCTCTCAACCGGGAGTTTTTCATATTCTTTTATCTAGAGATAGGAACCATCTTTGAATTAGAGTTTAAGCCACGCTACAAAAAGGACCACTTACCTTTCATGATGTCCTCTCAGAGTAAGCCAGAGTAGTTCATAAGTTGCTTGGTGACCAAACTGATTATGGAGGATTATAATGCAGATGTAGTAAAATGCATTTGCGGCCTTGGTGTGATGTAAAAGGTTGATGTAAACCCTCATTACATATTTCTAAATGCATGTCTCTGCAAGAGGACACTATAATCAACAGCAGGTGAATAAATGAGGCTTCTCCTAGCTTACAATCTTTCAATACCTCCAGCAAATCCATGTGCAAATTGTATAACAACTGGCCACAGTATATTTAGTGCACTGTTAATGGCCCCCGTGCCTTGTGAAGGTGTAATCATGCGTGATAAAAACCGGGCCCAAGTTACTAACCTAGGAGCAATCTTGTGTGCATTAAAGTGTCCTTTTTTTGTTACAAAGGTCATTCATAACTTGGTCGCTTTGTTGATGTACAGTGAGAGATATTGATTGATTAATGCATTAAGTGCTCACAATCCATTAGCTTCTGTGAAAGGGACTGGAGAGAAGACTTGCTCTTTCTCTCACAATGTATTTTCACCTCTCCCCGTTGTTCAAAGGGCATCATTTTTTTTTGCTGGCAAAGTTTAAGGGACAAAAGCCAGAATATCTGCCAAGTAATGCATTCAAAAGAACGTGGGTTCTCATAAGTGTCAGCTCAATTACTCTGAAAAGCTTAACAAGGAATTGCTCTTACATTAGCCTCCTGCTCATCCTGACCTCAAAAGAGTATGTTGTTCTTCACCGACTGTAAAACAAGCACACTTGAGCATCTGAAAATATGAAAAAAAAAGATTCACTGTGCAACGTGTACAAAGAAAACTGAGATGGTTATTTTGAACATACAGTAGCTTCAACAAAACTGTACACCATCTGCCACTTCTTATTGCTGTCACAGTGACTGCCAGTGATTTGAGGAGCTGCAGCAGACTGCTAGCCAATCAGTGACGATAAGGAGGATTATTTTCAACCTTGCCACTGTTGCAAGCAGATTTTTTTTTCAATAAGAGGACTAAATTCGAGTAAATCAGCAACCATGTTAGATGCGTTTTCCCCCAAGCCTTGTATACCTTCTCAGGATATTTTTTTTTTTTTAGAGCCAAAGAGAGCAAGGGCCATGGGGTTATTGCCTTACCACTTCGGGACAAGGGGTAGGAGACCTTTATCGCCTGGGCCCTAAGCGGGGAAGCCTGTGAAAGGGGCCTGAGAGTCAGTCATTACCTTAGAAACATGGGCTGCATTAGAGATTCATAACAGTGTGCCATCTCTGCACCTTTCATCTCCACCAGGGCCAGCTCCATTAGGATCTTTTATCTTTGTGCTGATGGCTGCTCTTGATAATGGGGCTGCCGAGAAATCCCAAAAAGTAAAGACTCAACTCTGACACTATTGGCCCTCCCTTTCCTCAAGCAGAGCAGCACATCAGAGTACAGTAGAAGATGTATACACTCTTATTCGGCAGTCTTTAAAACCAGATTTGCTGGGTATCTTTTTTTTTTTTAACAATTCCCTTAAGAAGTTGATATCCATTACTGAAGTTTAGTTAATGGTTTCACCACGCCATAGCTGTAGCAGCCCCTCTCATGTCCCACCACCTTTGACACTGCATTCTGATCACAGTGTTGACGATGCATCCAAAAAAATGCAAGAAGAATGAGCAACCTTTTTGTATTTCACTTTTTTTTCTCTTTTCGTTCAGGCTACCAATCGCCGTCTCCGGTGAAGTTTTGTAAGGTTAAGGTTTAGTGAAATATTGGCATTCTTCCTGCTGATGCCCCCATGAAAATGCATTAACGATATCCCATGCAAAGCCTCACTGAAGACTTAGCTTTTGGGCAGACAAACACAGCTGCATAATGGTATAGTAATTCATGCAAGCCAATGTTTTTCAAATGTTACAGTAATTATGAAAAATATTCTTACTTTTCCCCTACATAGCCGCAGCAGAGCAAATCTCATTTCCAAGGCAAAGCGGAGAGGGAACACACTGAATAATCATTGTGTTTAATGCTCTGGTCATAATCCCAGGTTTTATGATGGTTTTCTAATGATTTTCTAATGATGTTAAATATTAGTAGAGAGTACAGCCATAATTTGAACACAGCAGTCGTTTTTTCAATGCTCTATCAGCACACCCGATTGCAACTACAATGAATATTGCACTGGGAATGAGATTTAAGAGCCATCCCTTTTGGTGTTTTATTTTGCCGTCTCCCCATCTGCCATAAATCCTCATTGCTGTGCTCTTGAAGCCTCCGCCCTTGCCTGCCTTCCCCAGGTGGGAATACAATTAGGTGCAGGGGCCATTTCATTCAGTGCCACTGTCTGTCCACCGCAGTCATTCGTAAAAAACGCCGGAGCTGTCCCAGTGGAGAAAACAGTGGACTCCTGGGAAATATAAAAAACAAGGGAAGAAGAGGGAGAGAAACAGGAAAATAGTGGAGGGATGAGCACAAAGAGAGGAAAAAATCTCCAGAATTGCTGTCAGAGGAGATACAAGCTTGGCCTCTGATGAGTGACAATATTGAGCAAAATATGTATTGGAGACAAAGGCTTTGTCTCCTTCCTGTGCCTTTTCAATGAATTACACCTCTCCACCCCCTACCCCCAGCTTTTTAATTAAATGGCTGCAGCTCCATCTCTCTATCCGTAGCTCCCCATTACAGAGGCTAGATAAGGGATTGCTATCTGTAGCATGTTAAGAAAGGCTGCTGGGCAGCCAAGCCTCATGAAATTTGTCACAAGATCTCATTTTCCTCATTGCCAGACGTGATGCTTATAATTGATGTGGAGGCAGCAGTAATTTATTGGCCGTCTGCAATTATCATCCCCTTCTAGCAGGGGGATGTGACTGCAATTTATAAGTGTGTGTGTGTGCGTGTGTGTTGTTGGTGTGTCTGGGGTTGGGGGTGTGACATTGTATCGTATAAATTAACGCAAAAACATGTTTCTCCTTATCGTATGGTAAGTATGTATGT
>JAOXYL010000001.1:24476392-24494386 GCA_028564955.1 Terapon puta
GGGTGGGTGGGGGGGGGGGGGGGGGGGGGGGGGGACTGGGGGTGGGAGTGTTTTCCTGTGTGTTGTGCTTTAAAAGGGGGTCTTGTGTATGGGGCGCAGAGGTGCTGATATGAGGAGAGGACAATGCATGAAAGCCCTCAGCATGGGTCCTGTGTCTCATTGTCCCATGGTACCCTCCTGTCACTTTCATTTTGCACCCTCTAGTCCAGAGTCAGGCCAACTTTGATATAAGGAAGGGGTGCAAGGGATGATGGGGGGAGCAAGAGGGGGATTTTTAAAAGAAAAAGTAGGGGAGAAAGATAGAGTCTGTGAAGTGTGAAATAAGATTGCTTTTTATCCGACAGTGCAGCGTTAAAGAAAAGGAAGCTGTCCGGCCTTGGATAAAGCAGCGAGGGGGGGCGCACCTCTCTGATTTACAGTGCCGTCCTGTGACACCTGGTTAAAATGATAACAACAGCCTCAATAATCATAATGAGAGTAATGAGAGCTTAGACACACACAGCTCCACACAAGAGCCCAGAGAGGAGCAGAGCTCTACCCTCGCTCCCAGCACTCGAGAGCCGGGGAGAGGGAGAAGCTCGGCTCAGCCCCCGCGCTGGTTCTCCAGGACTTACGAAAGCCAGGAGAGATAGACAAGACAGCGCTGTTGACTGAGATACTGTATATGCAACAAAAAAGAGCAGACCGCTTTTTGAGGAACACTGGAGCCATTCTCAGGTAGGACTGGAATTCTGTACTTTAAGAAAGGCAGTTATCATCAGAGCAGTGTTTTCTGCTGAGGCCGGGGATGGAGGAGGAGCCTGACCTAGTGAAAGATATCTAGAGTGACTATTATTACTTGCTGCTGCTCTTCTCTACAGTCTGGGAAGGAATACTGGAAAGTGCAGTGGTTACCATCAATTATTTATTAGGCCGTTTGTGCTTGTCAGTCTGATTAGCATTAGTGTAATCACTGCTCTTCAGGGGAAAGGAAGGCTGCTCTCTCTCATCTGAAGGTAATCTTGCCATTTTCAGCGTCTCATCTTCACTGGACGCCTCTTGCATAGCATCTGCTTTTGTCATCTCCACATATTTCTTTCCCTTTTCCCCTTCCCCGTGTGTTTCTGTCTGTTGCTGCTCGGCCCCTTCCCCCTCGCTCCCCCACCCGCACCTCATTAATGCGTGTGAGCGGGTTGCTCTCTCCCAGCTTGTATAGAGTGACACCTATGGGCCTGATTAAGCCTCTGCATTCGCTGGCAAAACACAAGAGGGGGACGGCTGCTGAGTGCCTGTGTGGTGTGTGTGTGTGCGTGTGAGTGAGTGAGTGTGTGCGGGTTCGTTCGTCTGCGTGTGTCTGTCTGTGAGATGCTGGAACAGAGAGCCCATGGACTGTCCCCACTGAGTGACTGGCAGAGCAAAGCTGATATTTATATGCTCAGAACAAATGAGTGTAATCTCTGTGTCGGCAATGGGCTTATTCAGCTTGCATGATTAGATTAATGGAACTGTTTCATATCATTGTATTAGGATGGTTAATGAAGACAATTAATTAGAAGACAACCTTCAGGCTATTGTCCTTTACATCTCTCAGATTTGGGTTAGAAATGGCCTGCTGCCATAGCTTTGAGTGTTTCTCCTCATTTATTTTCAGAGCTAATCTATGGCTACAGTTTTAGTGTCTCTTCCATTTGCATCCTACTCTTAGGCCACTCCTGACCTTTCATTAATTATGGTCAGCCTTGGCTTTAATCATTCTGTAATACCGTTGAAGATGAGACGAGGAATAGGCAAAGCCATTTGCCACTTAAAGATGTAACGGTACTCCTGGAATTAAATGTCTGCATTTCTGCATAAATTATGGAAGGGGCTCTGTGTTGTGTGTTCTCAAAGTGTCATATACGTTGATTAAACATCTAAATAAAGAAGTATTGAAAACATGAGGAAGAAAATATATCAGTGCTCACGTGAGCGTGGACAGTACGTGTACAGGAAGTTGGGGGTGGGCACAGGGAAGCTGAATAGCATTAGAGTGTTGGCTGCCTATCGCAGAAATGTTTAAGCACAAAGTGTGTATTAATGTGTAGGTGGGGAATTAGTCTCACTACATGTGTCACATAGCTAAGAAAACGACACCTTGCCCCGTTTTTAAAGGTGAAAAAATTTACCTGGGGATTATTTTGTAATCTGAGCACCTATGCAGCTGTACAGTATCCTAATTCTCGCGGAGTTGTGGAGATTTATGCAGGTAGGAGTTAGATGGGATTTTGGGACTCGGCAGGAGATCTCTGGTTTTCTGGGAATGTTTTAAGAAACGCCTCACCAGCATGGGATGGGCTGTGCTGGATGGAATTCATGGGTTGCCTTGGAAACATAATAGAAACAATGGTTAAAAATAAAAGAATAAAATGTATTCGTGTGTGTGGGATCCAGAGAACACTTAAATATGCTTTTTACTAGGAGCCAGTCTCGCTTTTAAATATCTTTATTTAAACACGGGATCATCGGATCGCAAGATCGGCTTTTAGCAATAATGTGTAACAACACAATCCATACAGCAATCACTCTGCTCAGACAGCTGTTTCCTACAGCATTTGTATCAGCAAGCAGCAAATGGAAGCTATTGCTCCTGTACTGCCAGTAATACAACAGTGTTTTCCATTGGCTTTGATTTTTATTTTTAACCGAACAACCCCATATGTAAAAGCATGCAGTTAGGTCTAGAATAATACAATTATTGTTGTGATAATAAAGGCTTCTTGAGATTTTGTTGCTCCTATGCATTCAGTCAGCCTTATGACAAGCATGACATATGTACGTTTTAGATATGGCAATATAATTTGTAGATTCTCTTAAATGTGTTTTTTTTTTATAAATATATCTTTAGAGAAAAAGACAGCCGATGTTCTGTCACCAACACAGGAGAGAGTGAAATGTCAAATTAAAAAAAACAAAACAATAGTTTACTTTTAATATGTTTTTCATTTATAAACATGCCTCCGTCTACCCTGTCAGGAGAAAAATTGAGATGTTTTCGAAATGTTCTGTCTACGAATAAGACGTGTCATCGAGAAAGGGACTGTGAGAATAACCATGTGGTTCAGAGGTGCGCTCAAAGTGTGTCTGCGATAACGGCACATACCAGACTTTGAGAACACGATGTCAACTCTATATACGGTGTATGCAGTGTTTCATAACTGACAGGATAAACAGCGAGTGTTGAGGATAATGTAACATCATAAAAGTGGTTTTGGCTGTGGGTAGTCATGTGGTGAGCTAAGATTGGATGTGTGATGACTGCGGGGCTGAATGCTTGAACAGGATATTTCAGTAGCTGTTGTAGCATTGTCAATATATCAATAGCTCATAGAGTAGAGACCTGAGCATGAAAGCATTTTCAAAAG
Organism: Terapon puta; assembly: GCA_028564955.1. Taxonomy (NCBI): domain Eukaryota; kingdom Metazoa; phylum Chordata; class Actinopteri; order Centrarchiformes; family Terapontidae; genus Terapon; species Terapon puta. The sequence continues at coordinate 24,479,773 of JAOXYL010000001.1, forward strand.
AGCATTTAAGTACATTTGCTGAGAATTAGCTGACTTGTGTAATAACTGATAGGGCCTATTGACGGCGGCCTAGTTTACTGTTGTCAAATCGATGCTATTGCATGCAAGTCCCACTACTTTTAAACAAACTTAACAGGCAAAGGGGATGTTCAGGGGGCACTGGAGGGAAATAAACAAGATTGATGCCCTTTTTATTATCTGTTTTTGCTATCTTTTCCTCTGTGTGTTACTTACAAATGGCGTTATCGGATATCCATTGTTTGGACTTCGATGCTCCTAAATGGCCTGATATATCGAGCTGAGGCTTTTAAGGTGGTTACAGGGGATTTCTGCCTTTGACTTGGCATAAAAATAAAATGAATTGTGGCTCTGAAAGTTTTAAATATTTATGATGTTTTTTTTTTTTTTTAGTTTTTTTTTTTTGTTATAGTATGATAAAAGAAGTGACATGAGGCTTGGTAAGTAACCTAGCACATTGCAGCAGGGGACATTAATGTGTGTGTGTGTGCATGTGTGTGTTCGAGTGTGTGAGAAAGAGAATTGGGCCTTGACTAGTATATGGTCTGTCTTTGAAGGATACCGCTCACACAATTATTTTTCCATCTGCCCACTTCGGACCACATGTGTGCTTTTTCCGCAGTTTTATGTCCACATTAAACAGAGGAAATCATTTTTGTGTCATGGTCTTAAATACATGGAGAAATACAATAAATTTATTCTCAAATATAGATATAATATACAACAATACAAATATAATACAATACAAATTTATGATACTAACAATACTTCTATTACTAATACTACTACTAATAATAATGACAATATCAATAAAATATATTTAATTTTACTCTTATGCTGTAATTTAACAGATTTTATAAATCCTGTTGAAATAAATTTCACAGTGATGATCAGCACAGGACAGAAAGCAGATTCTGCCCTCTTTGTCTGCTAGCCTTGCAACTGTGTGTCAGCATATGTAATTGTTGCAAGCTCCTATAGAAAAAAATGCTGCCGTCCCTTTAAGTGCTTCCACCAATTCTGATGGCGTGGTAATTTACATATCCCGTCCTCCCTCCCCCTTCAGGAGAGCTGAGTGAGGATGTGGAGGCTGCTAGTGAGACCACCACAGACCAGGAGGACCAAACCAAAGACAGAGAAAGTGGGGGGGAGAAGGAGCTCACCAAAGGGACAGGTAAGGCCAATATTTACACCACTACTATTCACAGGGAACATGTGGCCCTCCACCTGAATGGTGCTGAACAACAGGCCTTTTGTCTACTTAAATTAAACATATTTTAACAAAAATATTGAGGGCCTTTTTAGGCATTAAACACACTCTCTCAAAACTCCCTAAATCCACTTCTAGTTTTCAAAATTGCACTTTTATACTGCAGGTTTCCAGGCATTACATCCCATCAGGTACAGTTAGGATAAACTGTCAATTTAGGTAATATGTTGAGGGGACATGTGACCCATGTTTTGTCTTTGCTCAATAGGTGATGTGCAGAGAGGGGCCTGTATGCGTAATTCCAGCTGAGCCATGTGTGTGCACACATGTGATAACACTGCCCCCTTCTCAACTTTGCTGCACACATACACATGCACGCACACACACGCTCAAACACACACACACACAGGAACACAGGCACTACTTGCAACACTTACCTGTGTTTATGTTATCAGATCAGGATGGTTTTATCTGTGGGCCACTTTGTTGACAGGTGAAGGTGGTGAATCCTACACGTGGGGGTTGGGCTTATGGGGAGAGGGAGGGGCTTTTAGGCCTAAACGCCTCCTGGTCAAGGGCATGCTGCGTTTCCTGAAAAAGTGCTTTGAGCGTTTTTGGAGGCATTTTCATGGATGTGCCAGTCCAAATGGTTCAGCACTGACACACTGTCAAGCATGCATGTGTGGTTTCTCTTTTTCTGTTTGTTGGACTGTTACACACATGTGGTGAAAGATGAACACTTCTTAACATCAAATCCTAAACTTCAGTGATGATGTTTTTGTATGATTGGAGTCTGTCTGGGAGCCCCTTATATTGTTTTAACAGACTGTTTACAATGAAAGTTAACAGTACTGATGAAGTATTCAGTCGGCCGTGGTCATATTGCTGATGGTACAGCTAGGAGAAGTACTTAAGCAAGAACAGTTTTCATATCAGTATTAAAAGTAGAACTAGGTGCTAATTTGATATCGCTGACGCTCTGTTTGAAGCCGGTGATTAAAAAAAGGATTTTTTCCCCGTATATTGTCAAATGTGTGAAAAATGTTGACACTTACAGCACTTTTAACACAGATATTATATGGCCACCTTTCAGATGTTGCTATCCAGCTTTATCTGTGCGGCAGAAATGAAAAATGATCTCAAAGACAAGTTTAATCAGACACAAGTTAAAAGCAAGTCAAAATCTCTAGATTGTGTCCCACATAGTATACACTGTATGTGCATCACTGCGTCTAATTATACACAAAGCTTTTGTTTACTGATTGTGCTCAAACTTCTGAAACATCAGTGTAAATGAAATATAGCTTCATTTTTCTTTTTATGCACAATTTACTTTGAGCGCCTGTGTTAGAAAAACAATGTTGGCAGTTAAGACGTGTCTTATTCAATAGAGGAGATTTCTGATAATGATGACACTGAACAGTAACAGGCCTGGATAGATGCTTCTCACTTGTCTAACTTCTTGTGTTACTGCAGGATGTTTTGATTTACACTAGTCAGGTTAAAAGCTGGAAAACAATTCAGACCTTTTGCATACCTAAGTTTTTTTATAAAGTGTAGCAAAAAAAAACTTCATCACAGTGTTTGAAGCCCAGCCTTTGTAAAATGTCTTTGATATTCGAACTTCTATTTTAAATGAGGCTGAGTTGTTTGTGCTCTTTGAAAGGGCGACACTCTTCTTTGATGGAAGAAATAATGATATGCATGCCTGACTGAATATGGCTAAAAGTATGTTTTAGCACATCAAAATAAAGCACTTTAAAAAGCATTAAAATGAGCTGGCCGATTAATAATTCACTCATACCTGTGGTGCACAGGAAGACGACTCCTCGCATTAGGATTCCTCCTTTTTGAAAGGCATGCAATTTGATACAAGCATATTCAGTTCCTTTCCTCCCCTCTGTCAGTCGCTAATCACCAAATAAGTGTGTTTCTGTGTTTTCACAAAGGAAATATGTGCTTGCATATGAAAAATTTACAGCTTCCCAGCAGCTTATTAGAAACGCTTAGTTAAAAATAGCATGTGCATTAGGGAACCAGGTCTGAGGTTCTGTTTGATGTCAGTGAAAAGGTAGGTGGGTAGGGTGGGCTGGTGGGTTCAAGGCTGTGTTGTCAGCGAAAGGTAGACAGCTGTAGTTTAATGGAAGGGTCCCTTTTTGTGCTTCAAACTTTTTGTGATTGATGAATACAATGCCCATTCAAAGCAAGTGCAGAAAACGCGTCTTGTTGGGGAAAAAAGCGAGGAAGACCTCACAATGCATTCGGTAAACAGACGAGCACTTGTTTGGGCTGGTGATTGTCTGAAGATGTTTGTACAGTAGGCACAGAGATGCCGTGTATGTTAAGAATATGGCGTATGAGCGTCTTGGCCAACCTGTTATTTATCTGAAAGGTGCTCAGTCTCCCACTGTCTGAGGCTGAGCTGTTTCTAAGGTCCATCATTAGAAGTACTGAAGTATTTCTTCTCATCGTTGTCATGTAGCTGTTGGAACAGAGCACAACATTGTTCCTTTACAAATGACAGTCACTGTCAGACAGACAGCATTAGCGAACGCAGAAAAAAGGCTTCCTTCCTTTTTAAAGCCACTGTCAATCTTATTTTCTCTTTCGTGTTCCACGGCTCCTCAGTATTCATTAAAATCATTTAGAGGTACATCAGAAGCCTTTGTAAAATGCATATGTATTCAGCATGTCAGCTCTTGAAAGATGCCTTCATTATTCTGTTGTTTTTTATTTATCTCAAAGATAATACATATATGCACATGTACAGGCATTCAGACATATGTAAATGTCATACGCTGGCAATATGCAGTGCAACTCTTTGAGGTTATTCAGTATATTATCATAAGTATATATCCTAAGAGAAGAAAATAGAAATTAACAGTAAAAGTAATTATAAGTGGAATGTTAAAACCTTAATGTATTTGGACAATGATGTTCATGTTGGCAGTAGCTGCTATTTAATCATCCTGCGTGATTAGTAATTCAAAGGGTCATTTTTAATGCTAGGTATGAAATATGTATAAATGGATAGCCACGAACCTCTTTCCTCCCCCCTCACACCTTCTTCACCTAGCTGAGACAGCACTGGCAGAAAGGGAAGAGCTTCTGCATAGGAGCGGGATCTTACCTTCATAAAAGCAGGTGTGGTATTTATGCAGCAGCTAAATGTATGGGGATGCAGCGAGGAGAAAGGGATGATGGGATAGGAAGGGGAAGAGAACAGGAGGAGGAGGAAGGAGGGGGAATTGTGAAGACACGGGCAGACTTGGACACAATGTGACTTCACATATTTAACATAAATGTGTGGGAAAGGTTGTACTGAGAGCTGTGGGGCTATGTTAGGGGAAGGGGAAGAAAGAAATACTCTTCATTCTGAGGCTGGGAAGAGTCCTCTGAAATTGAGCTTGATGATGATTACGACAAATAATCATTTTCATACATCTTTCCTTACATTCAGTTTATGGAAGCTGGAGCAAAGTCTGCAAATATGAAACATACAATTTAATGTCAGTGATGCTGTAACCTACCATGTGCTTAGTTATTTGTCAATTAGAGAGTCTGTATTTAATGAGTACATTAAGTTGTGTCTTACTGTTATTCCGCCACATGCAAAGTCCCAGTTAATCAAACAATGCAAAATATGTAGAACTATTCAGAATGAAAGAACAAAAGATTATGGTTTGATAAGGCCAAATAACTCGAGCAGAAAATAATTCTTATATAACTATTGCATGTTTTGGGGAACTGTATTTATTATTGTAAATTCTAATGTGTTTTAGATGTCATCATCACAGTCACGTCACAGTTTTTCCTCATTCAAACATGGATCAAAATGTTCAGTGTTTACTTGTAGCAAATCCCTTTTTAGTATCACTCACTGTGGTGGACTTTGTCTGTGTTAGCTTGGGTTTAAATGTTAGTGTTGTTAAGGTACAAGTGTGTAGGAGTATTGTGACATAGTTTTGTGGAGCACCAATTAAAGGTGATGTGCAGGTTCCAATTTAGCATTTGATTAACTGCAGCACACTGTTTTTTTCCGCTGTATGTGTAAAAAAAATAGTGCATATTATGGTGTTTTCCTACTTCATTATGCCCAAAAACATTGCTTTTACCTCTCTCACGTTGGACTAGGTAAATATAATAAAAACAGGTGAAATCTATATTTATGCACAATTAAGCCTCCATGCTTTTTAGACTGAACACCTGCAGCAGAAGTGTTGTTTTGATTGTTGTGGTGAGCATGTGCTATAGATTTGTAAGAACAACCGCAAATAGTTTTAATGAGATAGTAACAGATTATGATGTGTTAAATGTGTTAAAACTAGACATCTCCCCACAGATGTCGTAACACATTTACCCGACTGTACTAGAGCAAGACCTGTTTCTCTTACTTATGAGGCTTCTATGGTAGGCTTTCACGCAGAGCAGATAAACAACTTTCCATTAAACGTTGACACTGTTTAGATGCCTTTAGAAGACTGAGCAGCTGGGCGTACTTATACAGTTCTGTGTGTGTGTGTGCCCGTCTTCCCATCCACCTGTGTGCTTGTATAAATGTGCCTCAGCCTGCACATGTGCACATTCAGGTGTGCTGCGAGCGGGAGAAGCAGATGTCGGGCCGCACGCCGGAGATGCTGCATTTAGTCTGTATAATGAACATGATGATTAGCATCCCCTAGACCCAGCACGGTGGCATTGCAGTCTGCTCATTTTTTATTGTGCTCTGCATTGTGCTGTTAGTCTTGTGCTGTTGCTCATTCAGGAGCAGACGCACCAACTGTTATGGATTGTTCTCCATATAACAGTGCAAATATGTGGATTTAATATGAGCTGTGGCTGAAGTTGAAATTGCATGCTTATGGTTAGTTACAATCAAATTATTCAAGTTTATGTTATTGTTACTCTAAACCGGGAGACATTCAGCGCAGTGGTGATTTGTTATTGCTTTTAAACCCTAAGTATTTCGAGAAATGAGGAGGCAGAGCAGTGAAAACGTTTACATATTCATATCACGTCCTTTGAGTGCTTGTCATCCCTCAAATTGTAATTCCTTTTGTCTTTGAAGATAATAGGCCATAAATTGTCCTTGTTTGTGAGCCAACTCCCTGAAAGCTCAGTGTTTATGAGTTTTACCACGGGGTGTCTAATGGCCAAGCACCAGCGCTGAGTCTCTGAGCGTCCTGTAAAGGTGAACTGCACGTCGTCCTGTTGTTCGGTGGCCTGAAGATTAATAACACTTCTGCTAATTAATGTCTCCTCTCAATTGCTTCATCTTGCATTTTCCTTTCTTGCATTCGTGTCATTAGGCAGCATAACGGTATGTCACTTTACCGTGAAGCGTGTGGTTCTCCGAATGCAGGTTATGGATAGTTGTAAAATATTTCATACGTAGCTTCATCACCAGGTTTGAGTTTTCTTGCATTTCTTTTATTTTTACTGATACAGAATAATTGTCTGAGAAATATAAGATGAAATGGAACACTGCCCTTTATTGCTCTGGGCTCTGACACAGACTGTAGATTAAAAACCTTGATAGAAATGGGGAAAAAGAAAAGACAATATTCAGGTATTGTTAGCATAGCATTAAAAGAGAATGACTTGTAGCACTGGGGGAGTTGAATCATCTCCATATTAATGGACAACTTGCAGGGGGAATAGAGGTTAACATTTTCTATATTGCAATGAGCAGAGAGGCTCCAGAAGCCCTCTGCAGTGTGAAGGTGAAAGGTTTTAGGAAGCCAGGGATCAGAGGACGCACTTTTCAGAAAGTGTGCGCCACTCAGAATTCCTGAGTTTCACCATGCAGACGAACTGTGGGCCGAGCTCGAAGTTTGAAGCGATCGGCAGACTGTGGCTGTTCCGGGCAAAGTGACAGTCAAGTTATGCAGCCTCGGCGGCGTGGACGGACTGGATGATAGGTTATGTTTTTTTTACAACCGGAGGCCTGAAGCTGCCACGGCGAGACAGGAACTGTGGTAATGAGGGGGCAGAGGCTCCGGAGATGATGAGGACCCCGTGTCAGTCAGTAGGAGGGGAATTCCCCTCCAAAAACACCCCCCCCCCCATCTTCCGCTTCCTTACATGTCGTTTGCTGTAAATGGCATTTTTAGAATATGGATAACCTCTCCCAAGGACAGAGCAGATTAATGGCAGCTGTTATTGCACTCCTGGAAAATTTCAATGGCAGATGACCTGTTGTGGTTAATTCAGTCTGTGCTGTGTCAGTCACTCTGTCCAGCAGCCATCTTTTTTTTTTTCCTCCTTAAAAGCACAACAACGACGCTGTGATTGCTCCAGAGACCGGAGCGGTGTGCTGACACCCCCTTTGCAGTTTGAATAATACAGTCCAGCTATGGGAGGTGAGACAAGGTGCCAAAGTCCAATTCACTTACGGGACTCGCAAAAGCCTCTGGTTTACGGAAAAGGGGCATGAATTAATAATCACCTAATTGACTCTTAGGTGTTTTTTTTTTTTTCTCCACTCCTGCTCTGCCTTTTGTGCTTTCAAACAAAAGCCCACCCTGTTTATCTGTCAGAAGAGGTTTGGTGTGGATGAGGGGCTCTGTGTCTAATGACCAGGCAGAGGAGGTCAGCGAACAGACAGACTCCTGACAGACATTAAGGTCACTGACACAGGGGCTCTCTGTGGAGGACTACTTGTGATGGGGACAGGCATTGTTAATATCACAACCACAGAGGAGAAATGCAGAAATAGGCTGTAGTGTTAGGTCTCTATAAATCACTTAGGACCTCGTGATGAGACTAAAACTTCAACAGTAACTTGGCCAAAGTGCCTGCAAACTGATATGTTTAAGAGACAACAGCAGGTATATTTTTAACTCATATTCTCTACTGTTTGTAATTAAATTTATTTTGTGTTTTGCTCTTCCAGTTTCCCCCACTGGCACGACATCGGAAAGTAAAACTAGACCTGTCTCATCAGGGAAGGTCCTTTTGTGTTCTCTCTTGACAGTACGCTGGTCCTGTAATAGTCTTACACCCAGTGTTTTGGTCTTTGGTTCTGATCCCCTGCCCACGTTGTGTCTCACATGTGTGCGTCTGTGCTCGGACACCAGTGTCCAATTTGTTGTGTGCAGTACATAATAACCACAAAAAAAAAAAAAAAACGGTTATCTCTATTTCATTCCCAGCTTTCCAATGTTTCGGTCATTTTTTTCATCACCCTTGACAAGGAAAAACAGGATACAGTAGTTGGATGTTAGTCATGGTGTCGGTTGTAGGATTCTTAAGAGAGGGCGATTGATCAGATTTATGGAGTCCTAATTGGCCGTGACGAGAGAGACTGCGTCTGAGTAAGCCTCCGCAGCCCTCCATCTGTCCCCCTTCTCTCTCAGTCTCTCTCCCTCACACACACATGAACATAAAACACCCTGAGCTCGAAAGCCAGTTTGGGCCCCTCCACGGCAGCCTTAGCGTAAACAGCCACTTGTTTCACTTCCCTGGTGCTTATTGAGTAATTGTGAAAGTGGAATATACTTATAATCAATTATGTTTATCCTCTTAATCATGAGGCTGAGAGGATACTTGTGTCTACTTAATCCATGCTTACTTTCCCTACTGTATGTTTGTGCTTAATAGCTGCAGTGTAAGCCCTGTGTTACCTGCTCTTACCCTCTCATGAAGGTTTGTCTTAGAATATCTTTTTACACGTAACCTTTGTAACAGAGAGACTTCAAGTCACTCCAAGTGAATGGCAATTATACATATTTAAGTTGTGTTAGCTGCCTCTCTGGTTTCTCTCCGTCCGCGCACTTGTAATGCAGCTGTCGTTGTTTTGCAGTTTTTTTTACAGCAGTGCAGAGCAGGTGCTTAAAAATGTTGCAATCTTGAATAGTCATTTTAATAGATACTGTTCGGCTGATTTTCCCTCTCATTGCTTGTCCCAAGTTAGCAGTTTTATTTCTCTGAATGTGGGATTGGGCGTACGCACACACACACCCACACACACACACACACACACGTTATTAGCATGACTCTCCTATGAAATGTCAGCAATCAAAAACACAGCCTGATTGTTGAAATGTGCAGGTGAGAGATGACTGTCCTTGTTTTTGGTGGGATGACTTGAGGGGGGGAGTAGGGGCGGACTGAAGTGGAGTTGAGGAGTAGGAGGAATTGGTGAGGACAGTACCATGACTGAGAGGTTAATGTCAGGGAATGGGAGGTTCCTTTTGTTTAACATTCCCTTTGTTTATTGGCGGATGTGTTTAATAGGATTGACTGTGACTGGACCCTAATAGGGCCTCCCTGGCTGATCCCGGTGTCTCTGGGAGATCTCGCAGGCTGCTCTGTCCAAAGCCAGGTCCCCCACTGGGTAATCAGCTCAACTGCCCTCGTCCTGATTGGAGCTGACATTTTAATGTCTGGAGCAGGAGCGTGGTCAGCCCTGCTTAACCTGACCCCCCGCCAAACCACTCCTCCCCTCCCAATGCCCTCTGTTCTCAATTTGCCCTTCCAGGACTGTACAAATCAGGCCAAATTTAACTCTTTATGGGTTTGTTAGGGGTTGGCAAGACACCTCCTTAAGTTTCACAGTGAACTCTTTCCACTTGTGACAAAGCGTGCGGCTACCGCGGCTCCCCCATGCTGGCTCCATGTGGATTTAGCTCCTCTGTGACCTCGTGCTTAAGTGAGAGCTCTCTGTGTGCCACCCCTAGTTTCTTCTTTTGCTTGGAGACGTTGAGTAGTTTTAAAGTGGTTTGCAGGGCCTCTCGTGTGAGGACAAAAAAATATTTAACGTGTGGTTTCCATTAGAATGATTAGTCGTGTGACTCAGTTTGTGACCTTGTCAAATACTTGAAGTAACGATATAGGTGACTATAATGAAAATCCTTTCAGAAATTTGCAGACAGCAATGATTGTAGTGGGGTTTTTTTTTTACATTTTGAGTGACCAAGAACCAAAGCGTGGTCTTTGTCCTGTGAATATGGTTGGATATGACTGATCATCAGTCTGATTCCATATTTGAGCCCAATGGCATGTTTTCATGTCTTGAAAATCTTCTATTTAAGTGCAAACTTGTTGTTGTATGCAACCTTGCCTTGAAGAAATATAGAGGTTAGCTCAGGGGTTTGAAAAAAGTAAAGGTCTTCTAATCTTGCTGTGCTCTTTTTCTCTTTGTCACGGTCCTCTTTCACAGAATTGCAGTCCAACATACTGGAGAAGGCTTAGCTGGTTACAGAAATGCCAGTGAAAGAGAGAATTTCACTGGCATTCCCCTGCTTATGAAAACAAAGAGCTGAAGAATTTCCATGCTGGGTTAAACTGTAGGCGTCGCTCAATTTCATAAACCATCAAAATGACCCGATCACTAATTTTAAAAAGAACAGAATCTGTGGCAAGGTGGTACAGTGATTGTTGGTCAAAATATCACAAATCTGAATTTGACTTCTTCAGTACTACCTTCTGTGACAACAAGGGCAAAATGTGGTTAAATGAAAAAGATGTAGCTGAAGAAGTTTTTAATGGCGTTAGCGTTGTCAGATAGATTTGTGCTACAACATAGTAAAACAAAGTATTACTATAGAATTGCTTGTAGCTTGAAGACACTGTACATTAGCTGACATCATTGTAGTTTTCAGCCCTCTTACTATATGATGAGACCAGAAGAGGTTTGTGCACCTTGTCTGAAGTTTAGAAACTCATGTGGACTGAAAATATGGAACCGTGTGAAAGTCGCACCCTGTGGTAAATGAATATTTTTGTCAGCTTTTTATGGTGTTGTACGATATGCTCACAAGCTAACATTGAAATAGGCAGCCCACCAGCAAAGCAGTACAGGAAGACGAGTAAAAAGCGTGTGGTAATTTTTATGGGGAGACATGAGTTGGATAACAACACTCACTCTGCCCAATTCCCTTTAAATGCAGTTATATCACATTTAAGAAAGACATTCCAAAGCCCTTTATCCACAGTGATATTGATTGACCTGCTCCCAGGATGCCAAGTCCTCACCTTGCCTTGACATGTCTGCTTTCCTCTCTTTATCCCTCCGTGTTTGTCTCCGTGTATGTTCAGCAGTGTCCGGCCACTCGGAACGGCACCAGTCAGATTCTCCTGTCCCCTCCAAAAGGCCCTCTTCACGATCAGAGACCTCCGAGAGCCCGCTCTCCTCAAAGCGTCCCCGGACGGCCGAGAAGAGTGCTGCGGAGCAGGTGAGGGGTGCACAACATACAAATCTGACAACATTGATGTCTTCAGATGTTCATAAAAGTCCCTCTTTTTGAAACTCTTTGAATTAACGCTAAAGGTTATCTCAATTACCAAGTCCTCATTATAAGCTTGGAACTTACACATCAATTAAAAGAAGACGTGTAAAATATACTTCTAATAATTCTTAGTTATTTAGTTAGTTAGCCATCTCAGTGAGGCTTTTTATATTATGCAGCTTCTTTTTCAAATCTACTCAAAATTATTTTAACCTTTCTGCTGCAGTTGCACTGCTAATTGTGTATAAGGTGGAAAATCAATATAGTATTTGACAGATGAGAGCACTTTGAAGTGGGTGCCAAGACTCAGTGGTGCTCAGTATTACACAGTTGTCTGTGATCAGAGGGATCTGCCTGCTTGAGGGAAGGGGGCCCCAATCTTCCGCCTGATCTACAGCTCCTCTTCTAGCAGGCCCGCCGTGCTCGCCGCACCCATTTCACCCTATTAACCCTCTGTGGATCTGTCCTCCCCACCCCCCCTCCTCTCTTTTTTTTTCTCTGTCCCTCTCACCACTTTCACCCAGATGTACCAGTGCCCTTACTGCAAGTTTACCAACACGGACCTGAATCGTCTCAGAATGCATGTGATGACGCAGCACTCTGTCCAGCCCATGTTACGTTGCCCATTATGCCAGGACATGCTCAACAACAAGATCCACCTGCAGTTCCACCTCACACACCTCCACAGTGTGGCTCCTGACTGTGTTGATAAGCTGATTGCTACAGTAAGTTCTGTGTTATTTTTTTGTGTGTGATTAGAATACAGGGAATTCAAGAGAACATCGAAGCGTTAACTCCATTTTCATATTTCTCAACCAGCATTGCTTTTAAATGGTTTTCTTTCCCAGCCTGCGTTTTTCAAGGTAACTTGAAGCCTGCGCTATGTTAGATTGTATTAGCTTGTACACATTGTTTATTCTGGTCGTCCAACACAATTGCAAATAGAATGCATAAGTACTTTACGTAATCATTATCCTAAATTTGTATAAGTTGGACAATGCAGTGTAGGAAAAGCAGAATAGGTGAACAAATGTGTTGCCTTGGTGCCTGGATAAACTGCATTGTATGCATGGCAAAAATCAAAGCTTTCATTGCAATTTCTCCATTAACTCTGTCCCATATTGTGCCTGCCACTCCCTTCACTGTCATTTCTGTTTTATGAAAGAAACAAGGAAACCACAGTCAGACAAAACTGTGCTGTAGAGGCCCAACATATTTCTATTTATACACATTGTGGCCATTGCAGGCAGTGGGTCAGGTCAAGGACCAGTGTAAGGATTCAACCAAGGAGATGAGTCACTCGCTCTTAATCAATCCTGCACCCTGGAGTGGCTGCCTGGATGTGAGGACAATTGTTATTCCTGTCTTCCCTCCTCTAAATTGGCAACATTCAGTCTTTTATCAAACACAAAGAATGCTGTTAATTGTGAAATGGCTGCAGGCAGTCCCATTGGCTCATTGGAAATGATTGGGCCTTTTTGAGATGCATATTTTTTTTCCCCCTCTCTTTCATTGTCTTAATGCGCCAATCATCAGAGAGCCCTTTTCCAGCTCTCTTCTAATCACAGTCATTTGGGGAGGGGAACTGATAATCTGTTTTTGTATTTTTTTTTTTAATGATTTCAAGATGAGCAGGTCTCGTCTCTCCCAGTCCATTTATTACTATACTGACATTCTTGCCATGTCTGTGATCACCTATGTGCTAGTCAAAACAAAGCCTTTCATTATGAATATGTTAAAATAATTGTGACACAAATTAATCAAAATTTAATGAACAGTTTCACCACCTTGTGAAATTCAAGCACAGGCAGCGGAAATGTTAATTGTTATTATTCACAAATCAGGCCAAAATCAAGTCCCATACAAAACTGTAGAAAACACAAGAAATAAGATGCAAAACATGAAGTGTTTGAAGCTTCAGTCCAGTGATCTGAAGTTAGATTTATATCAGCTGCAATGCTCTGGTGCACCCTTTTCTACCTAGAGAGACTACTTTCTTGCTTCCTTTAATGCTCATCAAGGGGAAATAAAATTTTATTTGCCCTGTTTTCTTGTAAATCACTGAGTAAATCTTTGTTCTGTTCTGTTCTGTGAAGCTAAATAGCGTGCTGGACAATCACCAAGTAAAATATCGCTCTGTCTGCTGCCTCGCCATCTTCATCCCCCATCTAGAAAGTAAATGGCAAGCACATTAGTATGGTAGATGGCAATATTTATTTCTTTTATAGAGGTAGTAATGTAGTGAACCACTACAAGAGGACCATGATAGAACAGAGGTAATATAACACGCATTAAAGCTAGCACCTTTTTATAACTGGTGAATGCAGATGGAAAGGTACTTTATCCTTTTCACATGTCTAAGGAGAGGAGTCTAATTAATTCCGAAATAGGTGACTTTTATTTCTTGTCAGGCATGCATAATGATGCGTTCACTCTCCCACCCTTCATCCCTTCACCCACCTATCTTCTTTGCACTCCCTCCTCCCACCTTTCGTTTCCACCCCATGTCTCCTTTTCCTGTCCGTCTCATATACAGTACATGTATTCAGTACAGGATATATATGATATGCACACACTCCTCCAGTCCTCCCTCTCTTACTCTATGCCCAATTTTCTGTCTGTGTAAGATAGGGGTAATGAAAATAATTGTGCTTCATTAATTCTGAGTCTGGCTGGATGATAGCCATTTTGAACTATGTTTGCCAATTAGGCGGTCCAAATTAAAAGTGACCTTGGGATACTCTGCTCTTTCCACTTATCGCCTAATGAAGCAGTTGTCTAGAAACAGTCCACTTTGTAATGTAAATTATTGCCTTTTTTTGTTTTGTGACTTTCCATGCTGGTTGCATTTATTTCCCCTTCTTATTCTGAAGTGAAACAGGGGTAACAAATACAGAGAAGGAAATGTCTCCATGTTTTCTGGTAAAGAGGTGACCCCACCAACCACATAGTGCTGTACCTTGTGATGGAAAGTGTTGACTGTTCTACTTAACCTGGAAACTCCTGTTGCGAGAGGATGATTCTGCTCCATTTGCATCTGGCCTACAGGCTATATGACATGCTACAGTATGTTCAGCTGTGCTCTCACTGTGCTTATTAGAGGAGTCATTAAAAAGCATATGGCACAGATGGTAAATTAACTACAGTGTCATCT
>JAOXYL010000001.1:24494486-24513874 GCA_028564955.1 Terapon puta
AAGATGTGAAAATGGAGAAGGTCCCCATCTGAAATCAAACAACAGCTTCTGCAGTTACAGTAGAAGTGACTTAGACTCTGAGCTCACCATGATGTGTTCTTTTTTAAATGATATTTCTTTTTGGCTTGCTTATTTGAAACATATTTATTTGATAATACTTGAAAGGATCAATGTCTTTAGAAAGGTGAAGTGTGTTTTAAAATTGAGGTTGAAATCTGGGAAAATGAGGGATGTGGTGGGAAGGTGGGAATTGAAATGCAGCATGTAGAGTGAAGCTGATTACTCTGTTTGTGAAGTTAATTGAAGGAAGGTGAAGAAGACAGGGTCTCATCTTCCAACTTCACTTAGTTTTGGCTGATGATTATTGTTAAAAAGGGAACTGTTAATTAGCCATTCTGATTAATTATCAGATACTGGAGGCAGAAACTGGCAATCAGAAGTAAATAACGGAAGAAAGTTGGGGGCGACCCGCAGGAATAAACAGAGGTTTCTGTCATTCATGCATGATTAACTTAAGCTTTCTGGAAGCAGGAAGAACCTGGCTTCTTCTCTGTACTTTTCAATCGATACCTATTTGTCCTTGAAATGTTCTAAATAGAAAAGTAAAATAGAAAAAACTTAAAATCTTAAAATCCATGCCTTCTTATCTGCCATAAGACTGTCTTTCCTTTGATTTTACGGTTTTATTAAGGAACATACCATCTAATTTAGTAATTCTTATTAAATGGAATCCATTTTAATTGAATTGGCCCTTAGAACTGTACCCCTGAGACTTTTGAAGTTAGCTTTAAAAGTGGAAGATGGCTGGACATAGTTTACTGACTTTTCTCCCTTAATTACAGTAGTCATCTTTCAAGCGTTTTTTTCATTAGATCTCTTTTATTAGTCATACTAATAAAGCTTTTAGCTGCCTGAAATATTGTATGACATGAAGTCCATCATCCTAATTGGCTGCAGCAGAATTTAAATAGGCATATGCCAAAAGCACAGGACTGCGAAACTTAACATTCTGTGAATGGCAAACAAGGTTAAGGCTGATTGTGTCTGTAGCTGTGCTTTAATAATTTGAACAAAAATATAAATTTTCACTCAGCAAGTTTATTCACATTACAATTCCTTTGTGTTTTGTTTTTCCAGGTAACAGCAAGTGAAGTACTGCCAGCAAGCATGTTCATACCTGTACCTAGTCCAGAAAGAGAGTCTCAGAGCACCCCTCTTGCCACAGCCAACTCTAACTCTGAAGATACAAAGAAGCAAGCCGGTTAGTATCTGTCTCTGACTGTACAGCAGTTTTACCCATGTATACTGTAATGACCACATTATCACATCAGGTAATTATGGTGGTGTATAGATTAAATACTTTAGGCTTACATGTTACAAGTCTGAACATACTGGACATAAGGTATCCATGTCCAGGTATTTATTGTTTTACAAAAGAACTGTGTTAGTAATCCTTTCATTACATTTTTCAAAGAAAGTGTGATAAAAGAAAATACACTTTTTTATGCTATGGCCTTCATTTGAAACATGGCAATATGAATGATGGCTGGTATTCATTGGCGATCAATACTGACAACCGGTGCTTTAGTGTCCTTTGTTGACTCTATTATGGAAAAATACAGTTTTGCAAATGTAGGCACCTAATATATTTCTCTCTTATTTTGGCTTCAGATGCATCAGATGCTGATCCAGAGAAAGGGGCCTCACTCCCTACAGACATGTCCGAAGCTCGCAAGTCACCTCTGGAAGATCAACAATCAGAGAGGGATGATGCCACAGGATTCCTCTGCTGGAAGAAAGGCTGTAATCAAGTGTTCAAGTCGTCTAACTCTCTCCAGATGCACTTCAATGAAGTTCATAACAAAAGGCCCCAGTTGCCTGTTTCAGATCGCCATGTATACAAGTACCGCTGTAACCAATGCAGCCTGGCCTTCAAGACTGTGGAGAAGCTACAGCTCCATTCACAGTACCATGTGATTAGGGCAGCCACCATGTGCTGCCTCTGCCAGCGAAGCTTCAGAACACTACAGGCCTTGAAGAAACATTTAGAAACCAGCCACCTAGAGCTGAGTGAAGCTGATATCCAGCAACTTTACGGGGGCCTATTGATGAATGGCGACATCATGGTAATGGGTGATCCATCCCTCGGTGAGGAGCATGGAAGTCTTGGAGAAGATGACAAAGAGGGGGATGAAAGTGACCCAGAGGAAAAACAAAGCCCAACAGGCAGTGACTCTGGCTCGCTGCAAGAAGATTCTGGATCTGAACCTAAACGTGCATTGCCATTCAGAAAGGGCCCAAACTTTACTATGGAGAAGTTCTTAGATCCATCTCGTCCTTTCAAGTGCACTGTATGCAAAGAGTCTTTTACACAAAAGAATATTCTTCTAGTTCACTATAACTCTGTCTCCCACCTGCACAAGGTGAAGAGGGCTCTTCAGGAGTCTACTACTGGCCAGCCTGAGCCTACCAGCAGCCCTGACAACAAGCCATTCAAGTGTAGTACTTGTAATGTGGCATATAGCCAGAGTTCTACTCTCGAGATCCACATGCGCTCTGTACTACACCAGACCAAAGCTAGGGCAGCCAAACTTGAAGCAGCAGGAGGGATTACTAGCTCAGCAAGTGCTACTGGTTTAAGTGGTGGAGGCTCTAGCAACAACACCTCAACATCTAGTCCAAGCCCAGCCAGCAACTCAACTCCTATCTCTACCAACCACAGTTCTTCTGGGTCTCAAACAACTCAAAGTATTCTTGGGGGTAACCATATGAGCCAGTCTCATGGCATTGAAAGCCTGGGGAATTCTTCAGTGAGCAGCCACTCTTCACCATCTGAGAACCATGATGTAAAAAAGTCTAAATTTGCAGACATACTGTCAGCAAGGGGGCAACAACAACAGCTTCAGCAGCAGCAGCAATTAGCACAGGCTCAAGCCCAAGCTCAGGCTCAGCTTCAGCAAGAGCTCCAGCAGCAGGCTGCTCTTTTACAATCACAGCTATTCAACCCAGCACTTCTGCAGCACTTCCCAATGACGACTGATGCACTTCTCCCCCTGCAGCAGCAGCAGTTGCTTTTTCCTTTCTATATCCCTGGAGCAGAATTTCAGCTGAATCCTGAGATCAACATCAGTAACTCAGCGCTTGGCCTAGCAGGATCCTCCACCTCCTCACTGCTGGAAGATCTAAAAAACTCAGCCCAGCAGGCTCAACAGAGTTGCTTGCAGCAGCAGTTGATGCACCACCATCTTCAGCAGCAACATCAGCAACAACAGCAGCAACAACAGCAGCAGCAGCAACAACAGCAGCAGCAGGCTCACTCACAAGCTCATGGGCAGATGGCATTGCTTCAACAGAGTGCATCTCTACTCCAGCAGGCTGAAAAAAAGCAGAGACCTCCTTCCTCTCAGAATGAGAAAGACAGAGAGACACAAAGAGAGAAGGACGCAACTGAAAAAAATGAGGAATACATTAACAAAGATCCTACAGACAAGTCAAAAGAAAAGAAGGACATTCAGCATATTTCAATAAACATAAACCATGATAGTGGCTTGCTACCACCAAGGATTGCTTCAGATGCTCGAGGAAATGCAACCAAAGCCCTGCTGGAAAATTTTGGGTTTGAGTTAGTAATTCAGTACAATGAAAATAAACAGAAAGCTCAGAAAAAGGCAGCTGGACCTACAGGAACAAGTGGTCCAGGTGGGATAACAAGAGTGGTGGACCCCATTGAGGGATTAGAGAAACTGGAATGTGAAGCCTGTGGCAAGCTGTTTTCAAACATACTGATTCTAAAGAGTCACCAGGAGCATATCCACCAGGCCTTCTTTCCATTTCGATCCCTTGAGAGATTTGCCAAGGAATACAGAGAGCATTATGATAAACTCTATCCACTGAGACCCCCTACACCAGAGGCTGCTCAGGCTCCCCCTCCACCTCCTCCTCCACCTCCACCTCCACCCCAAAGAGCTCCAACACCAAATATTCCTGTCTCTGCTGCCTCACTCACACCTCCAACTGTACCTCCCCCACAGCCGCAAGTTCAAATGGCACAAATTCCCATGCCAATGGATTTGCCCCTCTTCTCGCCACTCATGATGCAGCCCATGTCTCTCCAGTCCTTACCTACTCAGTTGCCTCCCCAGTTGCCATCTGTTGAGCCAAACCTGGCCTCAGACCTGGCCCAGCTCTACCAACAACAGCTCACACCAGCCATGCTACAGCAACAGCAGAACAAGAGGCCACGGACACGCATCACAGATGACCAGCTTAGGGTCTTGCGGCAGTACTTTGACATCAACAATTCACCAAATGAGGAGCAGATCAAAGAGATGGCAGACAAGTCTGGACTGCCACAAAAAGTAATAAAGCACTGGTTCAGAAACACCCTTTTTAAAGAGCGACAGCGCAACAAAGACTCTCCATATAATTTCAATAATCCACCAACAACAACTCTGGAAGATACAAAAATTGACTCTAAACCTCCTTCCCCTGAACCTCAGAAACAAGAATTGTATGGAAGTAAGAGATCATCCAGGACTAGGTTTACTGACTACCAGCTAAGAGTACTGCAGGACTTCTTTGATGCTAATGCTTATCCTAAAGATGATGAATTTGAACAGCTCTCCAACCTTCTGAGCCTCCCCACTCGTGTTATTGTTGTGTGGTTCCAGAATGCTCGTCAGAAGGCAAGGAAGAATTACGAAAATCAGGGAGAGGGGGGCAAAGATGGCGAAAGACGAGAATTGTCGAATGACCGCTATATCCGCACGTCAAATCTGAACTACCAGTGCAAGAAATGCAGTCTGGTTTTCCAGCGTATTTTTGATCTAATAAAACACCAAAAGAAGCTGTGTTATAAAGACGAAGATGAGGATGGACAGTATGACAGCCAAAATGAGGATTCACTGGATCTTTCCCATGAATGCTATACTCCCTCTGGGTCTTCCTGTCACACCCCAATGCCCTCCTCTTCGAGTCTCTGCCCACTTCCACCCTCCACTTCAGCATTCTCACACCTCTCATCCTCTGAGAAAGATGAGGCGTCACCAGCAACCACCTCAAACCTCTATGATGACAAACCCAAGCAGTTACCAGAAATGTCTGCTGATCCACGGGAAAACCAAACCTCTATTAAGCAGGAAATTGTGCATCAACCCCAATCTGAGGTACAACATCATAGACCTCAACGAGAAGAGAAGATTCAAGCTATTTCCAAGTCCACCAAACACTCATCTCCTTCCTTCTCTCAGCAACCACAGCAGTGTGGCCCCTCAGCTTCTCAGACAAGTCAGGCCTCATCGCAAAGCTCTCATTTGAGCCTCAATGCACACCTGACCTCTGCCACACAACAAATGGCACAACAGATGATCCCGTACCAGTGTGAGCAATGTAAGATTGGCTTCCCCTCCTTTGAGCACTGGCAGGAACACCAGCAATTACACTTCCTCTCTGTGCAAAATCAATTCATCCACCCTCAATTCCTTGACCGTCCAATTGACATGCCTTTCATGCTATTTGATCCCAGCAATCCTCTCCTGGCAAGTCAGCTTCTCTCTGGGGCAATGCCACAGATTCCCAGCAGCTCTGCCACCTCTCCGTCCACCCCCACCTCCACCATGAACTCCCTGAAGAGGAAGTTAGAGGAGAAAGCTGGCACTAGCCCAGGAGAGAATGACAGCACAAATAGCGGGGAAGAGCCACAGAGAGACAAGCGACTCAGAACCACTATCACACCTGAGCAGCTAGAGATCCTCTATCAGAAGTATCTATTAGATTCAAATCCTACACGCAAAATGCTCGACCACATTGCTCATGAGGTGGGATTAAAGAAGAGAGTAGTACAAGTCTGGTTCCAAAATACCAGAGCTAGAGAGAGAAAAGGCCAGTTTAGAGCAGTAGGGCCGGCTCAAGCTCATCGTAGGTGCCCTTTTTGTCGAGCTCTTTTTAAGGCAAAAACTGCCCTTGAGGCACACATTCGCTCACGTCACTGGCATGAAGCCAAACGTGCTGGATATAATTTAGCTCTTACTGGTATGTTACCCGAACACGAGGGTATGCAAATAAAAATGGATTCTCTAGAGACATCAAGTTACTCTCAACTGCCCCCATCAAACAGTGATGGACAAAGCTCCTCCATGTCACCAGTAAACAAAAACATGGATTTGTCTCCCAGGGCTCTGCTGAGTCCTTCATCCATAAAAGTTGAGGGAATGGAAGATTTCGAAAGTGCAACCATGTCATCTGTGAACCTCAGCTTTGAACAGAGCAAGCTGGATAATGATGACTGCTCTTCTGTGAATACAGCCATCACAGACACAACCACAGGTGATGAGGCCAATGCCGATAATGACAGTGCTGATGCAAAGCACAGCCACAATAGTGGTGATTACCTGTCTAAGTCTGGGGGCTCAGTCCCCATCCTTGAAAATGATGACCAGATGTCCTCAGGGCTGGTAAGCCCTGCAACGAGCTATTATGCCAAGGACTATGAAAATGAAAATATGATAGACCACAGTGAGACGTCGAGCCTGGCTGACCCCTGCTCACCAAGTCCTGGAGCTTCAGGTAGCAGGAGCATTGACAGTGGGGATCGACCTGGCCAAAAGCGCTTCCGAACCCAGATGACTAACCTTCAGCTGAAAGTGTTGAAATCCTGTTTTAACGACTACAGGACTCCAACTATGCTGGAATGTGAGGTACTTGGCAATGACATTGGACTTCCAAAGAGAGTGGTTCAGGTGTGGTTTCAAAATGCCCGTGCCAAGGAGAAAAAGGCAAAGCTCAATATGGCCAAGCACTTTGGAATAAATCAGACATCCTACGAGGGGCCGAAGACTGAATGCACTTTGTGTGGTGTCAAATACAGTGCTCGCCTCTCCGTTCGTGATCACATTTTCTCCCAGCAACACATCTCTAAGGTGAAGGATACCATTGGCAGCCAGATCGATAAAGAAAAAGAATACTTTGACCCAGCCACTGTCCGCCAACTTATGGCCCAGCAAGAGATGGACCGCATTAAGAAGGCCAATGAAGTTTTAGGACTGGCACAGCAGCAGGCCATGCAGCAGCAGGGGATGTTTGATAACCCTGCCATGCAGGCTCTGAATCTCCAGTCAGCCTATCCAAATTTGCAAGGCATCCCACCTGTCCTTTTGCCAGGGGTTGGCAGCCCCTCCCTTTCCAGCTTTAACTCATCTAATTCAGGTATGTCATCTTTTGGCATTCATCCACTGATATACAGCTAAATTCTGAGTTGCAGATGGGGGTTTTCAACTCAGCTGTAAATACGTAGAATAGTCACATATTATATTTAACTGTTAAACCAAACAATAACAGTGCAACACGAGAACACAACATTTACACTCCTTGTAACAGAGCCTAACCTTATGTTATTATGAGTAGCACACATGCTGTGGAATGAGTAACACAATAAAATGGCCTTCTACCATTGTCGACTGTACCTTAACTAACTTAATTCTTATCCATAAATGCTACAAGAGATTATACAAATGACTGACTCACACAAGATTTTCATTCGCATATCATCATTCGCCTTTTATCTACCATTCCTGTTTGTAGTTTGTTTTATAGTATAGTTGAAAAGTCTTTAAGATAATTAAATAATGATAATAATAATTGTACATCAGATGAATATACCCACTAATCTTTAAATGTTTGTCTGTATTTGAAATATCTCCAGCTTTAACTCCTCCAAAACCTTCAAACCTCCTGAACATGCCTGGTGCCAGTGTTCCCTCACCTAGCCTCCCCACATCCGGATTGCCCAACAAGCCTCCCTCCTCATCGTCTCTTGCCGCATCCAGCCCAGCTCAGACCAACACATCAGCTTCCCACTCAAGCCCCACCTCCACATCCAACTCCACTCCCTCAACCACCCAGTCTGGCTCCCGGTCTGAACCCCCCAAAGAACGTGACGCTGAGAGGGTAAGAGAGAAGGAGAAGCCTAAGGAAAAGACGGAGAAGCCCCCAACTCCATCGTCAACTGGAAGCACTCCTGCCCCTTCCACTTCTGCTGCCAGTGCTAAGAAGGAGAAACCAGATGCAGCTGTACCTGCCACTTCCATGCCCACCCCTGGCATGGAGTATGTGGTAGACCCTGCCCAGCTTCAGGCCCTGCAGGCTGCTTTAGCATCAGACCCCACAGCTCTCCTCACAAACCAGTTCCTGCCCTACTTCATGCCTGGCTTTTCCCCATACTACACCCCGCAGATCCCTGGGGCTCTCCAAGGGGGCTACCTGCAACCAATGTATGGTATGGAAAGTCTGTTCCCTTACAACCCAGCATTGTCACAAGCACTGATGGGCCTGTCTCCTGGGTCCCTGCTGCAGCATTACCAGCAATATCAGCAGAGCTTGCAGGAGGCACTACAGCAGCAGCAGCGGCAGCTTCAGCAGATCCAGCAACCCAAGGTGAGCCAAACTCAAGTTCCCCCTCAACCCTTGGGGGATCGCAAAGAACCTGCCAAAGATCAAGTGAAAACAGAGGAGCAAAAGGGCAACCCCCATAGTGACCCCCCCACTTCTTCCTCCTCCTCCTCCTCCACTTCCTCCTCCTCTTCGTCCTCCTCTTCCTCTCATAATAAAGTACCCCCTGAGCAGAATGAGATAGATGGCAAAGGTGTGGATCCCCTTCTAGACCAGTACATCGTCCCCAAGGTGCAGTATAAACTGGCATGCCGCAAGTGTCAAGCAGTTTTCAGCAAGGAAGATGCGGCTATTACCCACCTTAAATCGAACTGTTTTTTCGGTCAGTCTGTGGCAAACCTGCAAGAGATGTTGCTGCGTGTCCCCGGTGGCGTAGGTGCAGGGGCTGGAAGTCTCTATGACTGCCTGGCTTGTAACACTACGTTGGATGGGGAGAAAGCACTCAGTCAACACCTGGAATCGGCATTGCACAAACACAGAACAATCAAGCGATCAGCCAGAAATGCCAAAGAGCACGCTACTAGTTTATTACCTCACTCTTCAGCCTGCTTCCCCAATCCTAACACCGCATCTACCTCGCAGTCTGCCACTCATCCCATCAGCAGCCCCCCTCCCCCGCCAACAACATCAGCCACCATGTCATCTTCTGCTGTCTCCTCTTCCCTGTGCTCCTCTTCGACTACCCCACTCAACACCACAGCTGCCGGCAAACCATGGCCCCAGGCCCCTTTCTCCAGAGCTTTAGCTGGGAAGCCCAATGCCAGTCCCTCTTCTTCCTCCTCTTTTCCTCCAATGTCCTCACCTTCAACGGTTACCTCAAGTTCATTGAGCACCTCAGGAGTTCAGACCTCGATACCAACAGACGTCTTTACCGACGAGTCTGACTCTGACAGCAGTCAGAAGTCAGCAGACAGGCTGGGCAGGACGGCGGAGGAGCCGCAGCAGCCTGGCTTTGTCAAAGACAGTAGTAGTTGTAGTAGTAATCTTGCTAGTGTAGGAACAGACTCCATCAGATTGTAAAAGAGCTTTCAGTGATGGACAATATTTAAAAAACACAAAAAAGACAAAAAAAACTACAAATGGAAAAAACATAAAAAGCAGCAATGTTAAAAATACATTAAAAGTATACAAACCAATTTCAGAAAAAGATGTGTAAAGACTAACTGCAATTCCAAAGCTTGTAACCAAAAATTTAAATGTTAGTGGATTGTTTTCCCATATCAACATGCTGGTTTTAGTTTTGTTTTGTTTTCTGTTTTTGTTTTACTCAACTGAAACACATGCATACTAATATATGAGAATAGAAAAGATCGCTGCAGTTATGTTTTGGGTAATGGTAGAAGAATGCTGTACTGTATGGCAATGGACTGCCTCAAAGTTGACAAATGGCCCAAGAACCCTTTTGAAGAAATAAGAGTCAACAAGCTGTCCCTTTGTTTTGTAATAATTTCTACTTAATAGCACAGTCACAAAAAGCCAGTATGTACTGTATGGGAGAATAGTCTATCAGTTTTCTTGCTATTTAAGCATTCAGATACCAATGGCTTGCAAAAGTAAAAGAATAATGTAATGTCTATTTTATTCTCAGGTCAACAGCTCACAGATGTTTTTCTGTTACAGAAATCCATGTTTTACACCTTTTTGTTTCCAACAGGAGATGAGCATTTCTTTTCTTTTAAAACTTGATTTAATAGCAGAAAGTTTTAAGTTGAAATTTTAATAAGGCATTGTTTCTGGGCATTCAAAAATGGTAAATGATTTGCTGATTTTGACATTAGAAATCCTTTTAAAGGGGAGGGAATCACAATACCATTATACTGAGACAAGAGGAGCATTGCAGACATAGTAACGGGCGATAAAAAGAGTTTTGATTAAAAAAAAAAAAACAACCTTCTGTATTTATGATAGATATGAACATTTTTGGTGTTAAGTAGATTGTTGCATTGGAAATGAATTTAAACAGTATGGTAGGTTGAAAAAAACTTTGTGTACATTTAGCTTTTGTATTGTCCAACTTTAAGACGCTTCATTTGATGTTGTCTTGGTCATTCCGATAGACTAGATTATGGACAGGTAATTTATCTCAGCTTTATTTCTGTCTTATTCTCAACTTCTTGGGAAACATTCACCCAAATGCCCCTCCTGACAAGGCAGGATCTTTTAGAATTATTTAAATGTTATGGTATGGTTGGTATGGCACTAACCAAAAACAACAAAAGATCCTGGGTGAAATATTGAAAGTTTTATTTTATTTAATTTTTGTGTTACCTTTGTGCACTTATCACTGTCTGACTCCTATTTCTCACTCTACTTGTTCCTCTCTTCGCACTTATTTTTCTCTGCTCTCCTGTCTTTGTAGATATGTACACTACAAAGCAGGTCTTTTGTTCTTCATGTAGTGTGGCTACAGTCTTTATTTTCATTTAGACATTTTTGTTGTCATAAATGAAAATGAAAAAAGAATACTAATAATAATTCTCACGCTTTAAGACAAAAAGAAAATCCAAAGACTAAACACTTTCACCATTGGTGCATAAATATGAGAAAAGAGGCTTCTTTATACTTGAGAATTTGTTGCTGTTTTTAGAGGAAAGAAAACAAAGTTTTAAAAGATAAAGGAGTACGCATCAGAGTTGCCGTTTTTGCTTCTTTGCAAGCAAACAGGTGGCTTTTTTACGTAAATACCAAAAACCAAAAAGGGCCCTTGTCCTTGCATTGTGGAGTAGCACCGTTACAGAGCCATTGCAGTTTGTAAGATAGAGGTTATTAATCTTTGTTTGACTTTTTTGTCACATTCAAATGTCCATTTTTTTAAGAAAATGTATAAGGTCTGGTCTTCAAGGACATACGTTTTGCTGCTAATGTAGAATTTTGAAAGAAAAAAAAAAGAGTACCTAGATGCATGCTCATTTTGCTTTTGGCTAAGCTTTAACTAAAACAAACAATAAACCAATTTCTTGCCTCTGCAACACCTTTTTTTTTTCCTTGTTGCAAAAACGGAACTTTGAAGACTGTGAATATATGTTCCAAAGGACATTTTGCCGATTTTCTTTTTGAACAGACCAATGTTTAAAGCCAATGATCTATAACGTTTGTAAAGAACAGTGCATTCCAAATATCACAATGGATTTTTCTTAAGCAAGGACTGATCCTATTTCATTTAATTGCTTTTAATTGTCACAATCTTTTTTTTCCTCATTTTTCAAGTGACTGTAAACTGTTGTGTAAATTTTTGCATCATTGGTTGCTGAACAAAGTGACCTCCATATGTCATTTTGTGCTGGCATGGAACATTGCTGAGAATCCCTCCATCCAGTCAAGGTTGTTGCTCACTTGTTAAGCAAGTAATAGTGGTTACCAAAAAATGTATATAATACATCTGGTACTGATGCGTCTCATAGGTTTAGTAACATTTATGCCAGTCAACTGACATACAAATAGTCTCAGAGGGAAATGACGGCTGTTTTGGTGAGGTGTTGTTGCCCCCTTACTGGGAAATCCACCAGTGACTTGTCCCACGTGTCTGCAGGGTGCCACTTCCACGCTTAGATTACAGGTTTTTGAGGGACATCTTCATTCCAAAGCATTATTTCTGGAAAAAGTAGGAGGTTTTTTGAAGATGTCCCTTGATTTCAAATAGATAGTATGCTTTCATGTCCAAAGAAGTCACCTACTTCATTTTATTGCAATGGAAATGGATGTGCATAGGTACCCCAACCCTCTCACTCATGAGCCGATTAACTACATTTTCTTATATTTTAAACCAAAACCAAGACATATTTAAATTTGTGAAGAACTACTTTTTGGCCACTATTGTATAGCCAATATAGTCACCCTTATGAATACACGGCACAATCTCAGAAGTGTGTTTAAAGTGCTTCGTCTTGCAGAGCAATGTGTTTTGGTGTTAATACTACAGCATGCTGTTGAAAGTCAGGAGATTTGGTCTGCAAGCTTGCTAGTTCTCTCAAGTCCAGTTCCCTAAAATACTGTTCATGTGTTCTTTCTTATTTTGGAAAATTCTTAAGTTGTACAGTTTTTCTCAAATATGTTTGTTTTATTTTAATTTTCAGACAATGTCAGACATTTATTGTTATTTTCTTATAAGTATTTGTATTTTATTTTAGTTTCTGTATATTACTTTTTATCATAAATTAACACTAGCTTTAATTTGAATTGCTGAAATTAAGAAACAAAAACAAAAAAAATATGACCTGGCCACTTTATGGTGTGATATTGTTCCTTATATTCATTGTCTCAATGATACTGTTGCTCTCTTATTTCCAAAGTGTAATCTTTTGGGCTCTTTTGTGGAAGACAAAGTTGAGGTCTCTACATCAGATTCAGCCAGCATGGACAGTGCGAGTTTGTATTTGTGTGTGTGTATGTGTGTATGTGTGGGGGTATGTTTCATAAGAGCCAGCATCAATTCAACTTTTCTTGTTTGCCTTTTGTTTTGTTTTGTTTTGTTTTTTTTATGTTACACACCAAAACAAACTGAACCACAAAGCTGGATTATGAATAACGGAAATTTAGAAAATCCAATTTTAAAGATAATGATCAGAAATGAGGATGATGATACCGAAGCACTGAGCAGTTTTTACTTTGATTGAATATATGAATGTGGCCAAAGCTTTATGCAGTTGAAACAAAAAGAAAAAAAATTACAAGTTGTGCCCCAGATAACTGTATATTTTATTGTGGCACAAAATGCTATTGTGGATGATTAGATCCACCGACTTACATTGGGATACTTGATTTTAATGGACATTTACAAAGAGAGAGATAAAGACAAGGTTTTGCTGTAGAGGTCATCTTTTGCCCACTGTGAAAACAAACGTGTACCTGTATACAGATATAGATATATTTAAAACAAGACATCAACTTTTTTTGTTTTTGGGATGAAGAAGGAATGAAAAGAAAAGAAAAAGGACTCTGGGAAGCTTTGGAGATCTCATTAGGAGGACATGAGAGGCTGTGGGCACACCAAAACTGGGCATGGGAGCCAAAGGCAGGCTCAAAACAGCTTTAAAACCACCTCCTTATTTGATTACTGACAACTCTGTAATGGGAATGGACTCTGGAACCAATGGACATGTGTGACACAGAGAGGAAAGTCTTTAGATGAAACTGAACTTAAGTGGCTCCAGCTGCCTCTTTCTCCTTTCTGTCTGTCTCTTTCTTTCTCCAGCTCTGCCTCTGCTTCTGCTCTTTGATGGACATTTTCCAAATTTCAGGACAGGATGGACAGAGATGCTTGCTTCATTTCTCCCAGTTCATGTTGCTACCCGTTTCATTTCCTCGTGCTTGTCTCTGGTTGACAAGTAAAGCTCTCCAGTCAAATGGCGGCTCACCCCTCTCTCTGTTGATTACATAATCTACAAAGAGAAATTAATAACAGAGAGAGGGGACGGGTTCTCAAAGCTGTCATTCTTAAAGAGGCAGTTACACTAAAAAAGCGTATTAACCAAAATTAACAACCAAACTAACAACCAAACAACCATTTGCTCCAACTTCAAAGATGAACTGTTACTTGGAGCTCTCTGTTCCTTTTGTGACTTCTGGTGCCACAATGTTTTTTTATGCTTTTAGTTTTTCTTTTTGTTTCCTTGAATTACTCCTCCTTCGAGCCTCATAAGCATGGCTCTGTGGCTCCAGGCAGCCCATCCGAGGGTAGAAAAAAACAGCCTTGCAATGTACAAAAAAGAGCAAGTTAAACCAAAAATGTTGTTCTTGATGTCTTTTCTATACTGTAGTCTTGTTAGCTTTTTTGTTACTGTAATTATATGATGAAGATTTCCAAACTGTACCAAATTACATGGAAACTAACATACATACAACCACATGGAACTTCAGACTTTTAAAGAAACTTTTGTCACAAAACCTTGTTGTCCTAGTTAAGTTGATTGTAGATGGTAATTGAATATACTCCTTTGAAAATATTTCATCAAGTATGTTTCTTGCTCATTGTGATACATTAAAAAAGTATGAGCATAAACTGCACTGGTTTGGACTCGTCTTTGAGTGTTCTGGGATTCGATCACTTGCTGTCAACAGGCTACTTCTGTACGTGGAAGGATGTGTACAGACACAACGTAAGAGACCTATTGTTCAATTTTAAAATGATGATTTTTTTAACTTAATTACAATAGTGAACAAGTTAATGTCATTTCAGTTGTTTAAATAATTCCATAATGTCCCGTTTTATTCATTTTTGCCCTGCATTTATCATTTTTACTCATGTTTACACCAGAATTCCTGATCATGCCTTTACTTGGTAAAACACAAGAAAACATATAACTTGCAAAAAAACCTGTGCTTTACAGTTTAGCCTTATATTTTCAGTAACACAATTATTATTAAATAAATGTTTTATATTGATATTTTCTGCTATCAATATAAAGTGCTATGACTACAAA
This sequence comes from Terapon puta, assembly GCA_028564955.1. NCBI lineage: Eukaryota > Metazoa > Chordata > Actinopteri > Centrarchiformes > Terapontidae > Terapon > Terapon puta. Next base: position 24,509,351 of record JAOXYL010000001.1, read on the forward strand.
AGGAGCTAAAAAAAATCCTCTACTAAGTCGCTACTGGCAGTCTTACAAGGATGCATCATCTCCAGTGTTTGTCATTGTTGTTTTAGAAAATTCACAGAGAAATTTCCAGCCTGCCACCGGTAAGGTAACTAAGCTAAGAAATATCACCAATACTGCATGTAACAACATCTAATTAATTTACCTCCTAAGCCACTTCATTTGACATTGCATGTGTTTGCACCTTCTCCCAGCTGACAGATGTGGAGCACTGTTCCTGCTGTGAGTAAAAGATAAATTTACCATGCCTCACATTCAGTGTTTATTCAAATGCAGTATAACCCAGCAAACAACTTGCATGACAAGTGTCCAATGAGACTAGCCCTGGATCTTTGTATAACATTAGCATATGAGTCTGACAAAATCAGTGCCAAGTCTATTTTACAGTCTGAATCTCCCACCACCTTTCAAATGCTGCGCCGATGTTCACTCTGGAAAAACGATACAAAGTGCACAGTAAGCACTGGGTAGTTCAGGGGGCTGGGAAGTTTGGACCATTCCCAATGAAAACAGAGCCGGTCCAGCTCTGCCTGTTAAGCAAAACTGAATTCTCAGCAGACACTGAGCTACAGTAACAGAGGCACTTGCATTGTTCAGCAACACTTGTGAGCCCCCACTGATATGTTACGGTCAATTTGTACCGAGACCCAGAGAGATATTACTGATTGTACCTTTAAATGTTCTGTGCCGTTAAAATTACAATGGCTTAACACTGTTTTAATTAATATGTAGAGCGATCATGTCAGGTCCCTTCAGCCTCTGAAATTCTATCTGCCCTGTGTTATATTTAGACTGCTGCTAGTGACTGCAAGTGCCCCAGACTAATTGATACATATTAAGCAACAACTGCGAGCTTCCTCTTAATTAGATGTGGCTATATGCAACTGATGTAATCAGAAGCACTGACAATGAAGCTTGGAAAAAAAATAGCTTTAAATGAGATACACTGCAAGGAGTAAGAATTTGTAAAAGAAGAAATACATCTTAAATATTTTCTGTTACAAGTGCATCAAAACTGGGATCTTAATCTCATCCAAATATGGGTAAGACTAATATCTATATCTAAGTGCACAGTGTACATAAATATAAATAGCTTCTTATTTTCTGTACACTAAACACATTTTTGTAAACTTTGTTAAAATGTTGCAGCTTTGTAGGCAAAATATGAAAATAGTTAAAAATCTGAGGAGCTTCAAACCTCCAAAGAGAGTTTAAGGAAGAGGCCGTCCTGTGTCAAGCAACAGGCGAGATTCATTGGCCATGTTGAGCCAATTAACACGCAAGGGCACATCCCGAATGAATTAAAAACACCCTAATCCGATCAGTGTGAAAAGCAAGGCCATTTCCTTCACAGGCCTGGACCAGATGGCACTCACACTCAGATGCTGCATTGAAACAGGCCAGGCCCAGTCACACAGTGTGAAATTGGGTTAGAGCCTGAGTTTAACATTGGCCCTGGGCAATGTGAGCTCCCAAACCCATTCTCCCCTGCCCTAAAGGTACAGGGCCCACCTTGCCAATCTTCAGCCCCATATTTAATTATCATTCTCAATGCACCCCACTAACTCAGTCATTTCAGTCAGAGGTGGAGCTGACAGCTTCCTAGAGTCATTTGTCTCTTTAGACCAGTCAACCTTTTACATATCCCAAATAACCCCTTCACATACCGCAGAATGTTCTCTTCTTTAGCGCAGAAGACAAGCACAGCTCTGTTGGATAGTATATCACAGACTCTGCTGGTACACTCTGACCCCAGCTGGGTGGTGTAACCATGCTGAGGCCTAACTTCTTCCTTTGTTGGAGTAATGGCTTGTCGGGGTTTCCAGAGCTCTTCAGTATCAGCTTTCAGCCATTGCAGGGAATAAACGGTACATATGTTGGATGATTCTCGTCAAAATGACTACAAACGTTGGTGGTTGAGCTATGTCATGTTGGCCTCTGTCTTGAATAAAAAACATAGCTCCCAAACGGTTGTTTGGCTTAAGGTTGGTACTGCCATTTGACATCACAAAGGCAGAAAATGAGGAGCAGAAGCTGTAAGTGAAACCAAGTCACCACCACACATCCCAGCATCCAATTCCACACTGCTATGGTCAGAGCATCCCGCCTCAGACTTAGAGAGGTGTGTCACCCCTGCCATTGTGCCCTGGTCGACAGAGTTCACCACCACCCAGAAATACTATGCAGTGAAACTTCCCTAAATTGTCATGATGTGAAGTCATTTCTTAAGCCCTTGAAGGTTTTGGGGAAAAGTTATAAATAGAAAGATGTGTGTGTAAACTGTTTTGAACTGCACTAAAGTAACAAATTGGAGCGTGTCAGCAGCAGATCCATGCTGGATACATTTGTGACAAAGCCAATGAAAGACCTAGCAAAGCCGCACTGCTTTGCACATGGGCCGCTAGCACTGAGAGGGGTTAACCCCCCGACAGACAGTCTGGCAGAACGACATAGATGGCCGCGAACAATCTCGCCACCAAGCCTGGGAGCCACACGGACCTTCTTTCCATATCACAGACCTACTGCTCCTTCCCTGTTTTTCAGGACCCATGCATAAGTCCTTTCCTCATCACAATGTCAAAGGCACATTACGCTACAGCCTTGAGGACAGGTCAAACTAATTCAATCTAATCCTTCACATAAAATGATGGGTGGTGGAGGATCAAAGAGAAATTGAATGGGATGAACAAATTAAAAGGGAGGATTCTGTTTCTTCTGAATTATAACCTAAAATTTCTTGATACAAAACGGGCTGACCCTTCGCCACATCAGTTCATACTGTGCGCTCACAAAGAAAAAAAAACCCTACAATGTGCATCGCTTTGTTATCCCCCACCTGTGCTGGTTAAGTGAGTGACCCATAAACCTCTCTGCCTAAACTCCACTTTGCTGGCTTCCCACCCGCATGGGATTCATGCTGGAGAAGGTGCGGAGGGCGTCTTGGCAGGCTCCGGGCCTTGCCGAAGTATTTCCCGTCTCCTGAACACAGGATCAGGTGTCGCCGTTTTCACAGCACCTTCTGGTTCTGTTTAACAGGAAATGAGGTCCATCAGAAGAACTCTGACCAAAACTGAGCCAGAATGGGCCCTGACAGGCAGGAATATTAGCCTGTGACGGCAGTCAGTAATTGAATGATCGCGCCCCCCCCCCCCTCCTCACTCGTAATGAAGAGAATATGTGCTGGGAATGTGTTTGTCCTTCTCCTATCCTTCGTCTGCCCTTTTCCTTTCCTCTTTTTCTCCCCCTTTTTTTCCCCCTTAATAAATCATTTGTGGGGGCAGAAATAAGGGATAATTTTACTTCACTTCAAAGTGCTTCTCATGGTGTCATTTCTGTAACCTCAAAGTGATGATGCATTAAAAAGGCTTCGGGTGAGCTCTGCCTGAGAGTGTTTTTCGCCTTTAAACAATGCGGTGCTGATAGTGTCGTGAGAGAGCGCGCAGAAGTACATGAGAGATCAATTATCACACCTCATTTTCTTCTCATATGCAAAATGATAATGGGTGGACCATGTCAGACCTGAACCATCAGGTGGTGTATCCTTTCTCCATAAATGTGTTTCACAGATTGTCTGAAGGGGTCTGTTAAATCCCTTTAACAGTTAAAAAAAGCTGGGGGGAAAGAATTTGGCTTCTCCTTGATCTGTCTTCAAATGTCCCTCTGCGGACAGGATTTAAGAGTGATAAACCAACAGAATAAACCTAACACTCAGCATGATATCACCGCTCACTTGTAAACACTACTTTCACATAGGATGGTTTATTATAAAAAAAAAAAAAGTTATCTTGAAGGCATTCCTGTGTGTTTGTCAGCGAAAGAACAAGAACAAGTGTGTGTGTGTGTGAGGCAGAGAGAGAGAGAGAGAGAGACAGAGAGAGAGACAGAGAGTTCATGTGCCACAAAGGAGGCTCGGGTTTGAGGCATGGGTCAGGGACTGTGAGGGAAGGTGATGCTGTTGAGGAAGCGGGAGGCACAGCTTTGAGGTGCAGCGTCACATTTCACATAGCTTTGGGGGGAACGTCAACTCCAAGAAGAATTCTTAATACAATAATTGCTTTGAGACTTGTTCTTATTAATATTTCTCTGACTTTGGTTTTGTATTTTTCAAACCTTAACCAATATCACTTGTAGTGTATTGCTGCTGGAATGCCTGTCAGACTGGGCCCTGACCCTGGGCTGGCTGCTATAATGATGGGAAGATGAAAGAGCCAGGCCCATTCCCAGGCTGCCCTGTTAGGGGGTGCAAGCCTGTGAAATGGAGAGATAATGGAGACCAGGTGTGCTGCGGATGCCTGAGACACTCCTCAGTCAGTCTGAGAGCTCCTCTCAGTGAGAGGGAGGGCACACTACCACTGCTGAAAACAGACTGGGCTACCGTCCAACTCCTCACTCCGTATCATGCACACACACACACACACACACACACACACACACACATATATAATGCATATAATAATATATGTAAAAATATATAGTAATTTCTTGATG
>JAOXYL010000001.1:24513974-24526628 GCA_028564955.1 Terapon puta
AGCCCTTCTATTTACCTGTTAAGTTGCTGATATTTCATTGGAGCTCATTCCTCCAAAGTTCCTACTGCACCTGAGCTGTCTGGAAAGAATGTATATTAAAAGTCTGTGGATGTGAATGAATATGCATGAGTTTGTTTTAGGGGAGGCTGGAGCGGAGAATCTGGCCAAAACTGTGTCCTTGTGTCTTACAGCTGGTACAAGCTTCGTCTGGGTTTAAAAAAAAACACACACACTGTAATGAGAATCAAACTCTTACTTTTCTCTCCTCTTCCTTCTCCAAAGCATGCTGTTAAGTTCATACACCGCAACCTACACAGTGACGGGAGTCGGTCAAACGCCGCACAGAAGTCTGAGCCGACTTCGTATCTGTTGTGCTACAATTCCTGCGATTGTGAATCATATGCAATTAATCTGCAGCGTACCGCCTGGAGCCCAGCCCTGCCCCCAGCACACACTCACTCACGCTAATGCACACACACCCTATCCTTTGGTCTGGCTCTTTATCCTTCTCGCTGTCTTCCCGCGCAGACATGATACTCTCAACGTATCAAGCCAAGGTCACTGAACATCCATTTCAAATTGTTGCCCACTGCTGCAGCTTGGAAATTAATAAGGCCACCATTTAAATGCTATAGTTATCAAACTCATATAACAAATGCTGGGCAATCTTCCCACAGCGCACTCCTTCCCTCTCCCCCTCCCTTGATATATTAATTTTTGACCAAACGTCCCCGCTTGACTACTGTAACGAGGTATGATGTATTGAGCCTTGGCTGTTGCCATGGAGACAGCAGTCCCCTCTTACTTGTCATTAGAGCACAAACAAGCACTGGCATCTAATGTCATTCCAGTCAACATGAGGGAGAGCGATGAGAAAGGGAGAGACTGTGTTGGATCCCTGACTCCCTTTCCTCAGTTTGAATTGGTTTTTGTGTGGATTATTTGGATTGTACTGGATGTTATGGGCCAGCACACGCCGTGCAGGGGCATTGTTAGGTCATATACCTGGGGAGAGGCACATTCACTGTTGTCTTTGTATGTTTCTCGCATCCCAGTCCTTTGATGTTGGCCTGCAAATGGAAACTGGTGTCTGGGTGTCACGGAATAATTACCTGTCCAAAGCATTCCTTCGACTTGTTTTGTCCTGTCCCTTGCCTCGCCTCTCAAATAATTAGAAATTCATTTTCCATAGTTTGGATTCATTTGGCGCGTTAGGACGCAGAAATGAGATATGTTGTTCTTTTTTTTTTTTTTTTTTTTTAGCGTGGTGTTTAGAGTAAATATCCATCTCAGAGGAAGTTAATTAGGATAGTTTTGATGGAAACTAAGATAACATCCTGTGCTTCTCATTTTCTGCACGACTGTGATGAAATTACAGGCTGATTGGATTTGAGGAAAAGAGAGCAGACAAATGCACAACATCTTCAATACAGAGCGGGGGGGAAAAGAAATGCAACAAATGAGTCATCAAAACTGGGAAAAGCGATGCGGTTTTCTCTCAGCGAGTATCATTTTAAGCTGTGGTAAGATAATGACATTGTAACTGAGTAATAGTACTGCGGGAGCTTTGGAATATTCCAGTCTATTTTATTTCCATTTAAGATAAAGCTTCCTACTTGTTGTCTCGGCTTGAAAGCGCACGTTCATTTTCAGATGTTCTTTTCCCCCTCGTTTCAGTTTTAATCAGTTGCTGCTCTCCAGTCCCATTGTTTGAGGTGAAAGTGTAGCCGCATGCCTCACTGTCTTTTCTCTGAACATAATCTCTTCCTCACACAGAACAATAATCCCACCTTATTTTCTCTCTCAGTGTTGGTCTTTTATTACTTCCAGGTGTTAAGGCCTGTCCCCCTCGCAAGCAGATGTGCTGGAGGGGTGGTGATGGTGGGTGGGGGGGGTGGTTGCCCTTTGTTTGGAGTTGCCCTATTTCAAACTGAATATTAAGTTGACAATGCTCTCTGAGGGTAGACGACAGGAGGAGAAGGAAAAAAAAAAAGACCAAAATAAAAACTAGGCGAATGAGTATTTGCATTAAAGAGAAACAGGGAAAGATGTGGGAGATTGAAAAAATAAATGGGATACAGATCAAACCTGTATGCTGTGTGCACAGAAAATAGTCACAAAAGAGACTGCTATTCAGGAAGAGAGGAAAAAAACAGTCGCAGAAACCAAGGTAAAAAAGAAAGGAGTAAAACATGTTTTTGTTAAAGCTACAGTAGGTTCAGTGATTCATGGGACTGCTGAACACCACATCTGTTAGTGAACTGTCTGACTGGGCAGTTTCTCTGTGGAGATACACGAGTTTCATCTGGTATGATCGGCTGTAAGAAGTTTTTAGTATGTTTTTAGTTTTATTGCATCCACTCTCCCAAAGTGAACATTTTTTTTGCTGGTTACACAATAACATTTTTACACTCGTTGTTTCATAAACCCATTGTCCACTAAATGATAATAACTTGTTGCTTAATACCTATTTTTCTTGATATACACCTGCCAAGAGTAATATTAGATTTGCAGACTAGAAACAGAGCCTGTAGCAGTTGTGTTATAGACTCTAAAATATCCATTTTGGACTTTCTCCTTTTTCCTGCGAGCGGCTAAACTGAGATCACATGTACTTGCAATGAAAAGTGACAGGAAATTGACTAAAGCATTGGAAATCAATGGAAAGTAAATGTGCTCCCTAAGTACAAGTGAACAGCTGATAGCTGCCTTGTGTCTACCTCTCCCTCTCTTTGCCTTTCTTCTCTCTTTTCTGCTCTACTTTTTCCTTTTCCTTTTCACCTTCCGCCTCTTCTTTCACCGACTGTCGTATTCTCCACATCTGCTGAGCCAATGTGTATGTATGCACTCAACAAAGAATAGATGATTGAATATGTTTGTGAATGCAAAAAAAAAGTCTGTCTCTGTGTGCATCCAAATGAAGGTGTGAGCACGATGTATTAGTTTAGTCTGTTCTTAGAGTTGATGCCAGGTCAGTGTGAAGAATACAGATGAAGGCATGAGCAAACGTTTCAAGGGGTGTTGCATTTCTCTTGGTGTGACAAACCTGCAAAAAACATTGTCTGTGCCACCATCTGAAAGGTGCAGTTAGGGTAATTAGTCATGGGCTTCATTTAATCAAGAAGATTAATTCTTATAATTATTAATGAAAAGACAGAAAGGCAGCTCACCTCGTGAACACTTATTATTTTGACCTGCAATTACAGTAGTCCCGTTTGGCCAATTGGTACAAGACAGAAAATGCTGGGAAAAAATGGGGCAATGCATCATTTGTCACAGGTAAGTCAAAGTATATTAGATCTGCCTGAGATATTGTTTGAAACACATGGACACACGCTGGAAAAGTCGATTAAGTGTTCTCCTGAGCCAGTGTTAAAGACATGGGAATGCACTTGTGAGATGTAGCGATTTCCCCTAGATTCAACAGAATCTCACCAGCTGGAGATATTTTGAACAATGGACAGAATAATTAACAAAGTAATGGAAGCAGACCAATCTACAATCACCCAGCAGTGAGGATTGAATTATCAATGATCACACACAGTATGAAACAAAAGGAAATGTGCTTAAAGGTACTTACAATAAAAAAAAATGTACATATTCAATTCATGATTGAATACTATGACTATAAAGCAGCTATTTAAAATCTGAATGTAAGCTGGAAAATATGGGCAGGATATGCTGGATTTTGCAGCCCAAACACATATATATAAATTCTAGATTGAAAAATCCAATTCATAAGTCAATATACGAACATACTGTATATTCTGTACATATTTCATTCTGTATATTCTGTACATATCTATATTTAAGCCATAAAACATGCATCACTGCTCTCCATTCTGTTGCGCTCCATAGTCCAATGGCTGGTGCATGTTTATGTTATGTCTGTAATGTTTATACTGTGTTGTTATGTTTATGTAAGTTATGTCATCTATTTATTTTTATTCTATTCGTTGCCCTTAAGTATGAGAGGGTTGTGTAAAAAACAGAGTCAAATTCCTTGTATGTGCACACATACCTGGCAAATAAATCTGATTCTGATTCTGATTCTGATATGCTTTATGTTTCAATATCTCTTTCATATTGCTCTATTTTTTAATAAAAAATGTTAATTGTAATCAAATATGTACAGAGTGGGACACTTTGATTGACACAATAATGTCAGACATAGTTCTGGTATTTATGTAATTGAATTATTATTAATTTGGGGGTTTTACACAGACATACAAAGCTGACCCTATATACGAGAAAAAAAAACTGTTAAATGACTTTAATAATAATTCTTCACTTTCTTATGCTGCCACAAAAATGCTATAAAACAAATGTGAAGGAGTTCATATGTAGCAGCAGCATTTCTGAGAGACAAATAACCCTCTTTTTTAGGTTATATGGACAGATAATCCATTGTTAAATCCCTAAAAAAAAAATCATTAATATTCTCTCTGTGGGATCTTTTTCATCAGAATAACATCCTGCAATTCTGTCAGCTAAAGAGAAAATATGTTTCGGGCAACGCAAAACTTGGAACAACTCCTGATTGCATTTAATAGTTTGGGATTTTAAAGATATGCTTTTCATTGTTGTTTACTCTGTAATCCTTTAATATCAAAAGCTCTCAATGCTTCCCTGGCTCTCATTTTCAACTCACTGAGAACTCTGAGAAAATAAATTTGCATGCTGATGTTTAGTTTTCACAATTATGTTTCCGTCATGAATCAATTCTCTCCAAGTCAATTTACCAAATCTGAAGACAGACAAAAAGCAGGCTTCTGCAATTATTTCATGATGGCAGGTCCCCAACAGGTTTAGAGGACATTAATCCTAATCCAGACCTCTTGTCCCACAAGAGATCAATGAAGTGTCAAATCAATAGAATTTCATGAAAGTCTCCATCAGTTTTCCGACTCTTCACCAAACTGTGCTGACCTGCCTCAGTGTCCAACATTCAACCCTATCATGAAGCCAAGCCGAGTGTTTTTGCTATCAGGTACATCATAATGTACATGAGAAGGAAATATGTCTGTTATTTTTTTATTTCTCTTTTTAAAGAGCAGCAGAGCCTATACTAATACCAGCTGTTATGCATGAGAGAATTTACTGTGGTGAATATATTATGAATGAAGAGGAGTTACATGTCCAAATATGTGGATTGCATAAAGAGAGCACAGGGATTATGGGTAAAAGAGCCCTGTGGAATTGTTTTTTTTTTATGGTTTTGTTGGTGAAGCTCTTGACTGTTGTTCCCTGTATGTTCCCTAAGTAATGCTTTTCTGTGTGACACAGAGTCATCACCTGGGGAAATCAAGGTTTGGGTAAAATATGAATTTATCAAAATAAACTGAAGGCAAAAAAAAATGTAAACAAAGAAATATAAAACCAAAAGGTTCCTCTGTCTCTCTCTCTCCGCCCACACCACCCACCCACCGTCTTTCTTCCCGCACAGCCTGGTGTGAGTGTGACTAGGCAGGGGTTAAATCCATTGCACCATAAAAAGGAGCTGTTCATAAAATGGAGGAATAAGAAGCAGAAATAATATTTCAAGTATGATTAGTTCATCCGCAGGGCACCTTGTGCGATTGAGAAAGGGGGTGAGAATGGGAGGGGGTATTGTGCACGGCAAGCAGTAAATTATATCTAGCCTTTGAATGATTCCTGCAGATCCTATTACGACAGTGAGGGGGACTGGGGAATGGTGGGGGGAATGGGGCAGTTGGGAGAGAGAAAAGCAGCAGAACGAATCGGATGAATTCTGTTTCCAGCTGTCCGAATGATGGGGGAGATGAGGGGGGGGCGCGGGGGTTTGTTGGGGGTGAGAGGGGAGGGGGACAATAAGACAATAATTCATTCTCTGCTCTCAAACATGTAGATGCATGTCATGACATGCAAACGTACAGACTCCAAACACTGCATTTTTTTTTTTGTTTCACTCGAGCCATCTCTCTCCCAAAATTTTACACCAAGTCCTCCTGTCAAATGGAGAAAAACACTATCACCCATTACCACCCCTGCACTACTCCACCCTCCCTGCATATTTGAGAGGCGCTTGTCTGCCATTTGTCACTTTGACTGGTGATATAGTAGCTGATAGTGGCATTAATGTGCTGCTGCAGCAGATAGTCCTCACAGGGAAACAGAGATGCTGAATTTATTCACCCGCCGCCTCAATTTTGACAATGGTTACCAAATATTGTACATAGATGCTGTTTTCTCTCTGGCTTATTTAAAGCACAAAGACAATGCTTCTTATACATAATACATAATCATACAGCAATTAATACCTGTTGTTAAAAAATGCTGTAATCAGCATTCACATTATACATTTTAAAGCATCCATATTATAGATAATATTTCAAAACATTTTTTTCTCATTCAACTAATGCTATTCTCACTCTATATCTACGTGGCTCCTATATCATTTCTACAGCTTCATGTATATTCCACATTGTTTCTCATCGTATCACTACTTGGTGTTGCATCTCCTTTCATTCTAATCTTGCCATCCAAATCTGTTATACTTTGAAGGTTTTTAATTACATTTTTTGAAAACTGGTTTAAAAACTAGACAGCAATTAAAAGAAAGTGAGACTTCATCTTAAGTGTTGAAAAAAAACATTTGCTTGCTAAACTTAAGATAATATTCATATATTATATAAAACCTCTAAATCCTTATGGTGTTCTGAATAAATCAACAAGATTATCAAATATTACTGTGATTTCTCAGCAGTGTCTGAAGTCAAAGTTATGCATAAGAGATAACATCTTGAGGTGTACATTAAACAATTTGAATTGGAAATGTAATTTGCAGAGGCGAACCAGACGCGCAGCGGGACACTGTTTAGTCTGCAGCATGTGGTAAAGGTTTGACATTAGAAATATATTGACACAAGTGTTGACATACACCACCTAAAGCTCTGAATTCTTTGGAACAGGTGGAGTGCTGCATAAAGATCATCACCAGTGGTCAAGTGCTTGTCAGTGTGGTATTACAGTCTCTGTCCTTTACCAGTGGAACCGGTCTTGTGAAAGTCAAGCCAAATATTATTAGGTCGACTGACATTAAATATTACATTTCAAAAAGTTCTCAACACAGGAAATAAAAAGAAGAAGTTAAGCAATGATCACAATTCAGAAGCCAGGTATTATGAAGGTTGAACATTTTCTCTGTTGTTTTTCTTAACGTAAGGAGGTGTATACTTTCAATTACGTTGTAATGTCCCTCTAGTCTGGCCTCCGTATTCTGAAATAAAAAAAAACTGTTTGATTTACTGTATGTACGAGTTCATTAATTAAGCCTCATTTTGGCAAACTGTGCTGGATGGTGGGTGAGTGCCAAAGCAGAGAACAGAGGGCCTGGACATTTAATGCAGAACATTAATAATAACAGGGGAGGAAGCAAGGGGGAATTAAAATGAAAGAATTCTGCACCCAACCTCCCACTTTAATTGCAAATTTAAATTTCCTATAATGGATTCTGACATCTCAAGTCACCAAAATCCATCATTCTGAAGGGTATTATTCCTCAATTAACCTGTCACCCCCACCACCACCACCCTGCGTCTTTCTGCAGGGCTTCAAAGAGAAATGAAGAATTCTAATTACTTTCAAATATAAAGCAGATTGATAATCCACCCTTCTTTCTCACACATACACACACGCACACTCACACACTCGCACACAGCCCCACAATCTTTAAATTCTAGCTAACTCCAAGCAGATGGAGATGATAGCCTACACAAGTCAGCAGAAAGATCTCCGTTATCCTCATCTGACTTAGCACTGCTCCATTTAGCAATGTTTTGGAAGTAGAAGTCAAGACGGACCAGTTAGGGCAAAAAGTGCACTCAAGGATTGGGGCATTTTATAAAGAACGTGCAAACTACTAATAGTCCAGTATCTGCTGGCCTTCCGTAGGCTGACGTGGACATTTCTGAATCAATCACTTGCTAATCAAACTGTCCGCAAAGTGGACGTCCCAATCATAAACACTCCGGTCCATGACTGTGACAGTTGCAGGCACATTCACACTTGTAACAGCTGAAGCCACATGGACCACAGCTGCTGCTCATGTCACACTCTTCACAGCTGTGACTAATGCCATGCCCACCTCTGTGCTCACCGCAACCAGATCTTTCTCATGAGCAGCCCTGCAGAGCCCTGGTGGTTCCACAGTGTGCACAGCCCAGGCAGCAACCAGCGCAGTGCATGAATGCCTTCACTTGCAGTTCCTGCTATGGCAGCTAGATGCTTTCTCTAAATCAGTCAGTGTGTTAAAGTCAAGGGGAGAAGGTTGTCCTCTCTATTCCAAGAAATCAGTATTTTTTTTCCTTAAGAAGTTAACGTCTTTAAAAAAAAAGCATCATCATCAGTTCTCCTCAGGTTTCTCCCCCTTTGCCCCCCTTTTTTTATGGCTACAGTAACTGACAAGGTAGATCTAAATGCTACAACCTAACCTCAGAAAATATAGTTGATGTCACCAAAACCATATTTTCTCAGGCTTTTAACATATAAATGTTTAAATTCAGTAAAATTTACAGTTGCTTTCGCCCATGTTCTCCTGTCATGACAAGCAAACATATTTGATTTCCTCAAAATACATATTTAAGCCCTGTTTTTTTTTTTTCCCTTTTCTCCACATGACTCAGGTGTCAGTTATTCTAAACTACAATGATTCAAACCCATACTAAACCTCAACCACTGTGTTCACTACAAGACAGCTGGCACCCATATATATTTGAGTTTGCTGTGCTTTCTCTTTTTTTCACCACTATCCACCTCAGGCCAGAGAGACTGTATTTAAAAATGTTGTGGAGTGAAGAGAGATGTTCAAACCAATCTTCTAACCAATGAATCACCATGTAAACAAAGTGATCAGTTGGGTGTTTCAACAGAGGGCACCAACAGAGGGCAGTTAGGAGTTGTGTGAACAAATTAGGTACAAAACGAGAGCTCAGGCTTCACACATCTTGTTATCAAGCATGACTCACAAAGTCACCTGTCTTATCCTTCCATCTTATTTGTTGTTGGCCAGACACAGACAAAAACCATTTGCTTCCTCATCACCACCATCAATGACACAAACCTTTGATGTGTTATCGCCTGCTGATCCCTGAAACATTGTTGTTGGCTTTGGCATTCACACTTTCATCAATAAACAGGAACGCCAGAATCAGAATCAAGTTTAATGGCCGTGTTTACACATACAAGCGATTTCACTCCATTTCAGAGTTTCCCTATTTACTTTTATGCGGTGCCAGAACAAACATACCATGACAATAAAACACATGCTGAATGTAACAGTGATTTTACATTTGAAGAGTAATTGCTTTTTTTTTACAGGTAACAATAAAAATAGGTGTTCCATAAAACATGACATAGTAGTAATGACAGGGTTTTGAAAACAATTCAGCCTTTACATTGCCGAAAAAGTGCTTGTAATGTGACGGCCTGTCAGAACAAACTATGTGCCGTATTGTGAGCCGTAGCATCTGACTGTTACTGCACCAGAGGGATGTCCAACCTGATGTCGCCGGGTCCTCTGCAAACCTCAGGGGCAATGCATGTCACCATGTAAAACCATTGTATGTAATGTATCGAAATGTTTCTTGGTTGTATGTATTGTTTATTTGTCCAATCCCAAGCAGGTACTTGGAGGCGCAGCTCTTTCAGGAGCACACGCCTGGTATGAGCCACCTTGACTGCATGGGTGCTGGATGTAAGTGTCCCCAAACCTCTCCCACCACTTCCTCAGCTCCGGTGCAGATCTGCGTGTAATGGGAACCATTTGGTCAGCACATGGTTACAGACAAGTTTGGGGGACTTTTCTTGAACCTTCGTCTGCAGAAAGTATATCGGTTTTACAGATCCTAGTGCAGGATGAGTGGCTGTGGGCCTGCTGCTGGTCTTGCTGGCTATACAAAACAGCAGGTTAAGATCATCAACCAGAAAGTTCCTTTAGCAGGCTGTGACTTTGATTCCTTTTACACTAGTGCAAGGCCCTTGTCTTTGGGGGTTCATTCTCTTGATCGCTTTGATTTTCTTTGTCAATGAATGAGGGCTTGCTTGTCCGCACAGGGTTTAATCCCTGTTACTGGTGTGTGGCTCTTGAAATCTGTATCACTACTTTTCCTGCGACAAGCTGCGCACTGCACTTCAGCGCTGTGTATGCCCCGGTGCTTTACTTCTCTCAAAAGCACAAGATAATTAAAAAATAACCATTCAAACCTCACCTTGACATTACTTCCTTTCAGCATGCCTATCCACTAATGACACAATTAACACATTTTTCAGCATAAAGATCCATTAAGAACAAGCTGGTGGCAGGAACAAAGCGGCATCATGTCTGACTGTGCTTTATAACATTTCAGTGCTTGCTTGGGCAGTGGAGTCGACACGTAGAAGTTTAATATGATTCAGACTTAACTTTGGAATGTTAATAAAAATAAAATTAATGGTTTACAGTGAAGAGAGAAAGAAAGCGGGCCAGATTTTCAAAGAACTCCCCAAAAATGTTGAATAAAACCTGATTAATTTTGTTGTAATTTTACTGGAAAACCCTGATCCAGTAGTTTGGGGTTTGGGTATATTCGTAATATTATATAATTAATTGCTGTACATTCTCTCAAGAGTACATTGTGTGATTCTATTGTATGTCACATAAATTGTACCATTCTAGCGTTCTGTTTGTACCTTGTCCTTTAATTTCCAGCTCTCACAAGCACAAAAGATGGAACAACCATTCAAACATTGCCTTGACATTACTGGCTTTTAGCATGTCTACCCACCTAACTAATACCACAATTACTGAATACTTCTGCAAAACAACCCATTAAGAGAAAGTCAGACAAAAGACCAGATAATCTATATCTCTAACTTTGCGCTTTGTGACATTCCTCTCCTGATTGGGCCAGTGGAGTTCATCAAGTGATTTCTCTTCTAATTAGACTAAGTGTTACACGTTGATACTTCAACCAATGAAAGCAGGCTTGGTTGAATTGTATTGTACAGACCTATAACTCTACACCATGATATTTTTCAGAAGACATGTACCCTCATAAATGTCTCCAGAAAATATTTTGGACAATATGACTTATAAACCCATCAAAAAATGAAATAAATAAATAAAACAAAGAAACAGATAAATGGTAGAATATAGAGACAATAAGGGGAATGCAGACTGTAATAAATGTCAGCATTATGAAAACCAAGAAGCATGCCAGGGAGCTGTGAGCATGTAGAACAGGAAATAAAAAAATATAATAAGTCATCTGCCCGTTGGCATAATGCAGTTCTAGCTGGCAGCTATGTAGCTGTTGACTGTTCTGTACTTTTGTAATCATTCAAATTTAATTAAAGGCTTAAGGAGAAAATGGCCTGGGCTGATGGTATAATGAGTTGCCAAGGGACATCTTTTTAATAATCTTAGTTTGTAACAAAGATGTTGCCAAGTCATAGTCGCATTATGAGCCTTGCATAGCCACTCCTACTGGCCAGATAATTCACACCGGCCCCAAGGAGTGCAGCCCTTTCTGTAACATCTTCTGACTAAACTGATGATTTCATTTTACCCATCAGTATTAATTAATATCAAGAAACACAATCATTTAAAAATCAAACTATCATTATCACTGTTCTGTCATATTCTAATGTTCTCCTTTCTTCTAAAACTATATTTATTTGTTGGTTTCTCTCAGATCACAGACTTTTGGATGAAAAGCTTGGTGTCAAAACTACCTACATGTTCTCAAAATCTTACATTTTAAACCATATTAACATGCCAAAAAGCAGATCTGTTGTATCTGTTGGGCTAGAATATGAGATCGGTGCCAATCAGTTCTCTCACGATATGATGGACCAAATTGCCCAAATCTCTGTCAGGCACTGCTCAGTGCCAGGGGCGAAGGAAAGGCCAGAAGGGTTGCTGCCAAACGGGCATATGCAGAAAACCATCTGTTCCAAAAACTGTCCTCTGAGTGATGATCACAGTCCATAGTGACCCGGACCAACTGTCAGCTCAACAAATTGCCCCCGTAAAACTTTGCTATCCACCCACGTCCTCTTTCTCACTTCTGCCACAAACATCGACTGTCAAGCGTGAATGCGAAAAGGAGGCGCTTTACACTACATGCCATTCACCCATTCATACACACAGCCATACACCGACGGTGGTGGCTTCTGCGCAAGGTGCCATCCTCCTCATCAGGATCTAATTTAATCACTGACACCTATGGCACAGCCTTTGGGACCATTTTGGGGTTGAGTAGCTTGCCTATGTCGTGTCGGCATATGGACCGGAGAGCCGATTGGTCAACAACCTGCTCTACCCTCAGAGTCACAACCATGTTACAAATGCAGAAAAATAATCTTAGGCAATTAAGTCTTTGTGCTGCATATTACTAAAGAAGATTTCTTGATATTATCATTGCAGATGTTAAATGTTGTCAAGATGGTTTTGTACAACAGCCATCTTAAATAACTAACATATGAAAGTCGTTCAAAACCTCTTTACTATGCACTGTACTAATATTCTCCTTCACAATAACAAACACCCCCCAGCATCTGATAAATCTCCAATTTTTCAATTTTGTTCTCTGTATAATGACAATAACACATTCTATTCTATTCTATTCTATTCTCAATGTTTTTTCTTTTTTT
>JAOXYL010000001.1:24534277-24547104 GCA_028564955.1 Terapon puta
TAAAGTGAATCACAAACATACATCAGAGCATTTAAACTCTTACAGTGGGTACACAAGCTTTGTCACAGTCATTTATCAATAATAATAATAATAATAATAATAATAATAATAATAATAATAATAATAATAATAATAATAATGATAATGGTCCCTTTTTTTAGACAAATATTTTTGTTGTTGTGTTTTGGCCCTATAACCACAATTAAGTAGCAAATAACTTTTGTCAGTTTTCAAGAACCTCTTTAGGCATTTTAAGGCCTGTGTTACATTTCACTGATGACGAAATTAAACAAAATTATTGAATAAGTCATGAACTTTGTCAAATTATACAAATGATACAAAGGCCTTTTCATGTCATATTTAACAGCCAAGTTATATTGTACTTGCAGTATTACTGTGATCAAACTCGTCATTACCGCACCTTTTTATTTAATTAAACTGCTCACAACAGATAATGTGATTATAAAGACAAAGTGGAAGAGATCTCTTAATGTAGGAGAATAGAGTAACATCAGAAAACTATCAAAAACAATGCATGCTAAAACAATGAAATTGTAATAACCTTTTTGAATTGTAAATTGTTCAGTGATTTAAATCAATGATGTCAAGTGACTGTGGGTGGGTGATTGGCAGATCTGTGACACATACATGCAACCTATACATAACACATTAATGTAAAAAAAGATAGCAGAAAGATGGATAGAGACAGGGGTGTAACACTGAAAGTAAGAAGATAAAAGAAATCTAAGGAAAGGAACTGGTGTAGCAGGAGAGACAGAGCAGCCAAGGAAAGGTTAGGACCCTTGCCTTGCCTGAACACTGAGGCTTTTAATCCTGGAACAAAGTCATTAAGGTTCACAGCTACAGAAGAGGCCAATTAAAAGAAGAGTGTAGGCATAAGTCTGGAGAAAGGCATCATTTGCTGCAGAAACCCAGGCCTTTTATCGGACCAGTGGGAGCCCTCTCTTAGGCACCCAGGGAATCAGAAGGCCTATCAGACATCTCTAGGAGATGGTTTTACTTCAAATAATTCACTTTCACTCAAATGGGTCAGCGATGAATAGCAAGGAGATGGCTGAGATTGGCCAAAACCGAGTGAAAATAGTATTTTTTCGCAGATTTTTTTGTACAGGGTTAGGGTTAGGGTCTTATACAAGACCATATATTGAAAAAGCACTTTGAAACAAAAATGAAAAACTGCAAATAAAACTGCAGTCCCTTAGATGGGCTAAACTAAAGCTATGTACATTTTGTTTCTCACATATCTGTTTAAAACAATATTATTTGACTATTAATCATGATGTTATTGTTCATTTGACTTTCTGAAAGGTATCTCAGATTATTAGCTGTTTCATCCAAACCCCATGCCTCTTGTACTTTGAAAACTACACACTGTATAGAAATCCTCAATTATCCCTCACAAAGCTCCATTTTACTCCAATTAGCTGCTAAATCTATCTGTGTGGTGATTTAATGCAGGGATTGAGTGAGGGGCAAGGGCTTGATCTAGACTTCCTTGTTTACTGAAATAATTGATATTATCAGATTCTTGGTGATTAATGGGCTTACGAAAGAATATCAGGGCTCAGCAGCTTTGTCTGAATGCAAAGCTTAAGACCCATATTACATGTTTCCCTGGAGTCAACTAATTACTGTGTTGAGTTAGGCTTGCTATGTAGTAGAGACCAGAGAAAGATGGAAAAACACAAGAAGTCTTAATCTTGCAAAGTAAAATATCACTAACTTCTGTGGTTGTTTTAAAGTTTTTATTTTCAGAGGTATCTAAACTATTTACATTGCAGGTGATACTGCAGACAGAAAATACCAGCCTAACGAAGCAAATAATAGTAAAGTATATTACTAAATGGCATTTAAGTAACCTGTGAAATACTTACAAAATACAAATACAAAATTTTAAAGGCTTGAGATAAAGACCACCTCCCATAATTTATGTCCTAGATGATTTTACCACAGTGTTGGCATACGGGAGTGATATAGAATGGTAGAATGGGTGTATGAATGGCGTGTGTGTCCGCATGCTTCACAACATTTTGACTTTTAATGTTGTGTCTTTATTATTGCGGCTCTTTGTTCGGCAACATCTCAATAAGTTTGCAATATCATGTGCAAGTGTGTGTGTCTGCCATGCGAGTTCTGACTTTTGGTGAAAATTGTGTTGCGTAGGAATGGAACTCCGTGTAATGATCAGTAGTTTTTTGGTATGATGTTTGCCGCAGTGAAATTGCTTGTGAATAAATGATAGTAAAAATAAATATTGGGGTTGCCCTCTAATTGTGAGTGATTTAAAATCCTCACATCAGAAGTCAAGAAGTCAAATGTGGCCTTTTTAAGCTGTGTTATTGTAAATTGTAAACTTCTACAACTTGAGTCTTGTTTCACAGTTACCTACCCACAAAACTGCAATGGGGCGAGAGATGTGTGATGGAAACAAAGAGCAGTGCAACTCTTCTTTGCTTGCTGCTCCAGTGAAGTCAGTTAAACTACTTTTTCAGCTCACTGCTGGTTCAACCTCTTCTACTGTCATCCAGTGTGATTGACTCTTAGGCTAAGAGTTTCCTTGGAAAATTTGGGTACAGCCATAATTTCTACAATTTCAGTGCCAAGAAACCAGTATGGATCTATTAAAATTACACAGAAACAACAATGAACCAGTCCTCCCCAATCTTTAGACTGCGCAAACCCATATACTCATATATTGTGTAATACATACATAAGCTCAGATGTCTGGCTGATGGGAGAACAGGTCATAGGAGCTGAATGAATAGACTAAACACCAACATGGGAGATGCACCCTCTCAACTAGCAGAGCCTCTCGAGAATTATTAATAATAAAACAACATGCTGGGTTGTACAGATTCACATATCATGGAAGTGGCTTTTTAGTTGATGTTATAGACCTTTTACCTTACTCTAGAGCAGGAGTTTATGAAAGCCTCAGTGGGAGCACTCCCTGCACTCTTGGAGGGCTTTTTAGCTACTGGTGGAAACAAGTGTTTGGTTTGTTGAGTTCAGTATGTGTGGGGCTGAAGAGATGATCTGTTAGAAGTTCTACCACAGCCGGAGTGGCACTCCAATGCCCAGCTTGCTGACTTGCAACACTAAGCTGGCTGCATTTTCTTTTCTCAGAGATGGGCTGTTTTAGAAACTTAGCATTAAGTTACAGTTTACGCTTTGGCATGGCACCTATCTGGTCTTTTTAGTCACAATGTCAGAATATATGAGATTTTCTCAACTGTATTGCAAGTTAGAGAAGACTGAAAAGGCTGAAATGGCTAAATAATTCATCTAAGAACTGTAGAATGGTCGAGAGGAGATTTTTTTTACTTTCTTTTTACATTTCAGAACACAACAGGTACCACTGTGTCCGTATCATGCTAACCCTCAGAGGGAGCTGAGCCATCATCCACTGCCTGTCTGACTGTCTGCCATTATTTGCAATGCTGATTGATAGCTCTTTCTCTCAACCCCTCCATCCCACACTGCAACTGTGGTTCGCTGCCTCTTTATTTCTGTCTCCTTTTGGTTCCTTTTCCTCTTTTGCTCAGCTTCTATCGCCTTCTTTGTGTCTCTCTGCAGACTGTGAGCTGATATCATCCTTTGAAAGGGTAATGATCCCACTGTGTTGAGATTATGTATGTGTGCTGCACAGTGTAATGGCCTGGCTTTTTATTGCCTGCCGCATACTAATCCCACAACTGAAGGAATGAGATGACACCTGCAGGGAGCTGTGTGCGAGCTGCAGCCTCACATGAAAGAATGGCCATTAAAAATGATCAAAGAAATTACTGCACTCGGCTGCACAACACTGCTCTCACGCCTGGCTAGGTGTACATCCCTCTGCCCCAACACGCATATGCACAGGCATGCACACACATACACATCCACACATGCATACATGGACTCGCACTAATTAGTATCTCCCTCTGATGGATATTTTCCAAGTGATCCTCTGTGGAAATGTCCTGCGCATAGTTGCCTTAGGCTCTCTGCAGATGATGCACCCACGCTTGCAGATAGGAAATGGAGGACATGCATGAGCTCAAAATGATAGTCGGTTCTCCATATCCCAACCACAAATTATTCATAGACATATTACCACCAGTGTTTTCCAACTGAATTTTTATCAGACCTTTTCTTCAGGGGTCTTTTGTTGGATTAAGTAATGATTTCGAAGTTTATTCATTTTACATGTTTGCTGTTTTAATGGCAAAAGGAGTTTTCTCTTCAGGAGTACAGTCACTGGAAGATTTTACAATCTCTGTCTGCTTGAAACACATTTTTTACAATTAGCACAGTGGTGAACATTTGCAATAGAATCATGGCTAAATCAGTTTCCTCTTACCAGGCTTATCTGATATCTTCAGCTTGCATCCAACTATGCTGAACTGTCTGAGTCTTCTCCTTCCTGTTTCTTTTCATGTTTCACTGTTCTTTTGCCCCCTGTTTCTGTTTGCGCATCTGTCTGTCTCTGCCCTCTTCACCAGGTGCAGCCCCTCGGCTGCATGTCTGTTCTGAGAGGTGACACAGTGTGAGTCAGACGGCTGTTCTTATCAGTGGGCCCTCTGTGCTGACCAGAAGATGACATTTTTCTGTAGTCAGTCCACTGCCCCTCATAACAAATTCACTCTGTGAGCTGAGACACACTGATAAATGCAATTTATTTCATATAGAGTCTGGAATAATAACTTTCACTTTGTTAAATGTCCGGTCTGAAATGGCAACCAGTGCTTGGCATGCTATTGTAATCAACACCTTCAGAAATTATAGGAGGGCTCACATTTATGGGAAAGTGAGTGCAGGAATTGAGAAATAGCCTCTGGAGGCATACAAAAAGAACCAAATTCAAATGGTTATTGCACTATTTCTTGTTTTTTTTCACAGCATTGAACATAAGCTCGCCAACGCAGAGACAATCTGGTTATCACAGGGATCCATTTTACTAAGATATTCCTTTTTTCAGTACTCCTCCTATCTCCCCCTTAGCCCCTCCCTCTCTCTCCCTCAGCAGTCCATTTTAAAGCCATGCGGCTGCATGGTTTGGTGGGTAATTTCAGTGCCTTTTCATGTGTCGGAGGGCGAGGAATCCTCCTCCATTAGGTAGTGTCATCTTGTGATGTATGATGTATGCACAGAAAGGCAATCTGATGTTTATTCATGACTTTCAAGGCAATGCCTCAGCTAAGCCCTCTGATTTCCTTTTAAGGAACAAAACTACGTGAGATTGAGACTTCAGTTTAAAGGCACACAGACCATCCTGCAGCAGTTCTTCTATGTTTCTCTTCCTCTCTCTCTCTCCCCCTTTTCCTCTCAGAGATACATGCTCTCTCTCTCATCTCACCCACAGCTCTTTTTTTTCTCTTTTAAATTCTCCCTCGATATTTTTTCTGTCAGATTTAATTTATTTGACCCTTAGAAAAAAGATCACATGCAGTTATTTCCTTCTGATTTTGCCTGGCTGTCTCCCCATCTTGCCTCTGTGCTTAACTAAGGACTTTGATGAAGAGATGAATTTAGATCGTTTTCATAGTAGGCTGGCACGTTAATGAGACACCACCACTGCGAGACTAAAAGGCCCTCTGGTCACACACACGCACACACACATGCACTCTTACTTCCAATATACATAAATATATTGTGTATGTAAAACAGAGCTATGGCCATATTGAATTCTGCCTACTTATGTTCACTACTCTTGTTCGGTTCACTTGTGCTGTTGATTGTTTTAACAGTCCACTGCTGGGTGAAATCTGCAGCAGTCAGTTGTTGTCGTCACAACAGCGAACCAACAGCTTTTTTGTAATTTGGACTCCAGATCCAGTGTTATAAAGTAACCATAATTCAAAAAGCGTCTCCCTATTTGTCTTGTAAATGACTTTTTAATGGTAATAAAGCCACATCTATCCATCATACCAGCACAAGTCCATGCAGGCTTTTGATGGGACTCCTCCTATGAACAAATGGTATCTATTAATATTCTCAATGACCAACCTTCCAACAGCACATGCATCATAATGTATGAGGGACCTGCTGCTGGAGTAGCCTTTCACATGTACATGTATGATAGCCAGTCATGTAGTGTAGGTTTGTGTTTCAATGTTTTTAGGCTGAAATCCTATCAAGGCTTGAGACTGTGGTACCACCTGTCAAGTGCAGTATGACTGGTGCCTATTTTTTTTAAATTGATGCTTGGGTGCCTGGTGTCAGGACTCAACACACAGAGGGAGGGGATGCAATATGTAAACCAGGAAAACTCTTGCGGTGAATACTGTTTACTCGCCTTGCGTTTGTATTTTTAGAATAACCAAAGTGCAGTGTGTCTGTTATATTTTGGTGATGCATTGGAGCCTGATTGAGCCAAATGACTGCATTTTGTATTTAGCATTTGTAATACTGCTCTAATAACAATATTCTTTTGCCTTGAGTGGTGCATATTCTGGCCTTATACGATAAATAATGCAAATGTAGCAACCTCTGCAAATGCCACAGAAAATGAGGTAGAAGGGAGGGAGAGGGCAAGGGAGCGAAGGAGTAGAGAGGGGAGAATGAGAGAGCAGGAGCTAGCATAACTAACTGATTGTTGTGCTGTCAAATTGATTTGCATGAAAAAGGCCGGCCTAATTGCAACACTTAGCTGCAACATACTGATAATACAGAGCAGGATTATAAAAGGACATGGAGGAGCTTTTATTAAGAAGGATTTCCTGGGTGTCTTTGAGAGATGCACCACCACCTTCTGTTTCTGCGGGTGCCATTCAAAGCCGAATGCCTGTCACCTTGTCCTGCCTGACATGACATATCCATCATGCGGATGCATATACATTGCTGTGTCAGCATCCATTACCATATAAATCATTCTAGTTTTTTCTTCAAATTTATCATTTGAACCTAATAAGTTTGGAGGAAAAAAAGCTCTTTTTCCTCAAAGAGGCAAGTTCCTTAGAGAAGAATACACAAACTCCCTGCAAGGATGAAATAGCTCTTACAAATAGGTGCTGGCTGTTGGCACTGAGGTATATAAAGTTTTGGAATACAGAGTACTCAGTCAAAAGGCTCATTTTCTTCCAGGTCTGATTTTGCTGTAGATTTTCCTGCAAAATATACTCAAAACATGGCAAAGCTGTTAAAGTCAAAGAACTCGAATCAACTCAGTATTACTTCCTGTTAGTGTATGAATTTCAAGATGTAAATGCAGAATTGAAATTGTGTCATTACAGTAAGAAGATGTCAGTTTCAGCAAAAAGGCATCCATGGCACCACTGTATTATTGTATTGTTTTTATTGTCTTTTTTTCCTCCTGCAACATGACATCAGTGATGTTAAACAAAAATGAATGCACTGACAATCATTAAAATGCAACCTCAAAGTGACAGGAGTCCTAAATGTATAATGTAAAACATTTAAAAGCCTAATAACTAAATAACTGACTGAATTTTTAGAAGAGAAAAGAACAAAAAATAGCCAGCCTGCCATCACATTGACCTGTTCTGAATCAGTGTAAAATGTTACCTGCTTTGAAAGGGTAAGGATGTGGAAAAGCACAAAGTTGTGGGTGGTGTTTTAGTACAGGGTTTCCTGATGCTGCCAAAGGCATTGCTTCCCTTTCTTCCCTTTATTTCTTTTCTTTAATAATAAATGATGGATGTTTCAAATTACAAAACAGTGCTCAGAAAATCCAATTTAGTCCAGGGCCTTGTATGGAGGGTATAAAGAGAGTTCTGCTATCAAAGGCCCTTGTTTTGCTTTAATATTTGCAGTGGGGCCACTATTAAATGATGTAATGTGCCATGTGATAATGGGTCTGATGTAATTTTAACAAGTCATCTAATTCCTACCTGCAACTGGTAATCGCATCTTGTAAGGAGCTGCTGGTGGTCTTTCCACTTAGACATTGATTTTGACCTATTCTTTTTTTTTGTTGCATCTAATCATTTATTTGTATGTGTTTTACACTCGTGTATAAAGACAAGAACAAAAAGTGCTTGCTCCAACTTGATGAATGCAACTGCTTCATGGTAGGTGTTCATGAGACGTGATCATCAGCATTATCATTTCTCCTAAATTACTATATAAGGCAGCCTATTCTGCTGTCTGCTGCAGTTTTTCTTGGCAAAAATGTTTCTGTAATTTAAATTTGCCAGTAAAACATTCCACTGAGCCAGCCAGCATAAACAATAAGTAGACCCTTAAATTGGCACAACTAAATGAAATGAAGCCATAAGTAATATAATTAGCTCTGTTGTTTAGTAAGTCAACATGTCCTATATTGATATGTTGTGACATCACCCATTTGTATAATAATTACTTAATGTATTGATATTGTCTAATAATTGATCAATGATACATATTATGGTTAATCTGGTTACTAGAAATTGTCTAGGGTTTTCAAGTCATGTAACACTATACGCTGTCTTGCTGCCATAATGGAGGTCTGCAGCTTTTGAGAACAGCTTATTGACTCTGCTGCTGCAGCATTATCAAATGGAAGAATTGTATACTGCATTTAAATGGAACCTGCAAGCGTAGGAGATTATTCTTGCTGTTCAGGAATGACATGTTTAGGAAGGCACTGACAAATTTAAGAACTAGAAAAAGTAAGTCGTGTGACAAAAGTCAGTATTCTTTCCAGTAACTTTTTTTTTAAATATATCCCATCATCAGACCTGATTTGTTGGAGTTATTTGTGTGCAGCCAGTTCCACAAAAGGCATCAATGGCTGACCAATCTACAGCTGCTACAGCATATGTGGTGCACCTAAAATGTGTCTATTTTCTTTCACGAATGGTTGTTTTTTCATTTTGTATTGAGATGAAACTGTTTTGATTAAGCCATGGTCTTGGATTATTTAGAAGGTTTAAGAACATTTCACTGATGTGCTTGGTGCCTCCAACTCCATGAAGAGCATTCCTACTAATTGAAGTCCATTTGTTTTAACGAAATGGCTATGACAATTGTTTTATATCTATGGACATTATTGTCAATGTAGGAATACCTTGTTGTTGTGAGACTTTTCCTGGCTTTATCCCTTCATTAGATATAGCTTATTATGTTTAATGCAATATATCATGTGCATGTATATGCAGGAGTATATAGACTACATATTCAGTGTGACATTTATATTTTGTAACTCAAATGCTCGTTCAGAACAACCAGTTTTTGGCCTCCAGAGACATTTCCTGTCACTGCTGTACTTCAGAGAGCTGCTTTACCCCAACTAAAAGACAGCTAGTTTATTTCAAGAGCATTTAGATGTATTTGTTTACTCTTTCTTATCTCAGTTCCTTGTCTCTGTCTCCTGGATGTTTGTCTTGTTAATTTCTCTCATTCTTTCCTCACTACAACTTCAATTACAGTAGATCCTGGTATACATGTCTCTGAGGTGTCCCAGGCTACATCAGTCTTTTATGCCATCATTTGTAATGCTCCTCTGCCCTTGAGTTTTTTTTTCCATTGAGTTCATGCTTAAGGCCGCTCTTGCCACTGTCTTTGCAACACCACCACTATATTCTGCTCCTGTTAAAGTATCCTCAGAATAGGCAAGTCATCACCGCAGCATGAGGATCATTCTGGTGCCAGTGTAACTTTTTTAAGCTACAAAGGCCCAGATAATCTTGCCTATTTTTAATTTTCCTTTGTTTGGTATATTACTTTTAAATGTGATTATGTTAAGTTAGATAACATAATTTAAAGAATTTCACATTCAGCCTGTCCTCATTTTTTACTGACAGTAATTCCGCCTGTGTTAGTCTGTGCAAAAGTTAGTTTTTTTTCTGCATTGTACTTCAGGTCTTTGCAAAAGTTATGTTGGCTAAATGCGGGGTGGCATATTCAAAGTGGCTCACTCATTAAATGGTTCATAGTTTGCTTGTCTACGACCTAATCTTTTCATGTAGCTTACCCTATATAGTCCCATCTAACCTTCTCCTTACCTTTTTAGTTTTACTTCCTGTATCCCTCTTGTACCTTTGTCCCTAATCTCTCTCACTATTGTCCCTTGGTATTCTACCCAATTTTCTCCCCTGTCTAATCCTGCACATCTTTTTCATTGTGGCTAGTATGATGGCAGGCAGGTAAGAGCATTGCACTCTAACAGAGCCGTCATTACCAAAGAGCTTTGGCCATGGGAAGTCTGGCTTTTTAGTTCCTGCGGAGATTGGCTAACATTGCTGTCCACCACATTGAAGAATATAAGGAGAAATAGGCATTTCATCCTAATGAACCATTCTCAGTGTCGACACACAAGAAGGCAAATCTATAAAAAGTTCTAAGAAGTAAAAGGCATAAAGCTGTTAGCTCTAAAAGACACATTTCCTCCTTTTGTTCCGGCTGTGATCGAGGTAATTCTCCAGATTTCCACTGAAAACACTGCTTAATGTATTTGGCTTGTGGGAATAAAAATGAAAATGGGTCTCAAGGTCCTTATTACAAGCCTCTCATGTCAATCATTTTCAAACAAGGCCTTCCTCTACAGTATTTCTATTCCATTTGTTTCATCCTCTCTTTAGGACCTTTATTTTAGATTGGACATGTGAGGAGCAGACACTGAGGCTGAAGTCATTCTCCTCTGACCAATCCTAGTTACTTACATGGACAAAACAGACTTTAGATATTGTGTTAGTTAAACATATAAAAACCAAACTTCCATCCTTTAGCCAAGTTGTTAACAAAAAGACTAACTGTTCATCTGTTGACATAATCAATAAACACAACGTGCCATCTACTCGCACACCTGGCAGCAGACTTAAAACATTTTTCTAACTAAACGGAGCAGGATGTTTGATTGTGCCATCATAGCCGACTTCAAAATGACCACTGTCGTGAGGATTGCATTTTGGTATTGGCATATTGAATTTTTCTTTGTTATTATTTATTCATTTAAATTGCACATTTTGAAACAAAACGAATGTACTGTAAACAGCTTCATGCAGAGTTTGCTTTGTTTTTACCAAGATTTTGTATCAACGGGTTGACTCGTGGCTACAGTACTTAAACAGCCACAGCCACATTTTCTCTTGCCTCACTAATCCAAAGTTGGCTCCTTCTTTTGAGCAGTTCTCATAACCCCAGTAGGAGAATTTGCCAAAAAGTCTTGAAGAAATGTCTTTTTCAGTCCAATTAAGTCTGTCATTGCCCTTTAGCAGTAAAGTGTGGAGGCAGCAGAATTTTTCCACAGCCAGCAGAGGTCATGTTCATGTGTGCTTGCCTAGCTCTATTCTTATGAGTGCCTTTTCTCCTCACATTCACAGCCTCAGCTCTGTTTGAGTGGGTGGGACAGGGGGAGATTTCAACCAGACAGGTTGTCTCCTGACAGCACTGTAAATTGTGAGTAACACGTATTTTATAGAGATTCTCAGTGTCACAGGCTCATAGTGTTTCAGCAGGACTTTGGTATTATTAGATAAGTATGGCATATGTGACAGGGAACATCCCGTTCTAGGTAGTTCTGTAGCTGTCTATCCAA
The DNA here is from genome assembly GCA_028564955.1 of Terapon puta. Taxonomy (NCBI): domain Eukaryota; kingdom Metazoa; phylum Chordata; class Actinopteri; order Centrarchiformes; family Terapontidae; genus Terapon; species Terapon puta. The sequence continues at coordinate 24,545,757 of JAOXYL010000001.1, forward strand.
CATGCTGAGCTCTGGGAGATCATCTTGGCAGCCATAGTGCATCAGGGTGATGCTATCAAAGCAGGGAGAGCCAGGGGAGTAATGGGGGTGAGCCAAGTAAAATCAGCATATTCTATTACAGACAGATTAATGGATAGAAGACAACTGGAGTTAAAGATGTAGCAAAGGTGGAAGGAGGGAGAGGCCACTAATGACAAGGTGATGAAAACTACAGGAGAAGTGGACTCCAAGGAGCGCTTTACTCCAAACTAAATAAACCTAACCGTGTATGCAGATTCAGAAAGGCAGTTTTATGACCAAAACAAAGTGCAGCATTTGGCACTGGTCAGTGTACACACAGACACACTCAATGCGTAGGGGTTAGCCAAACATTTCAACATTTTTTCCCACGCTCTCATTCACAGTACCTCCTGCTACCCACTGCATCTGGTTAATAGTATCATGTGACTGGTTGTGCCTTTTACGGCTTTCGCATGGGCTATGTTATTTGTTTTTCATGGTGTGTCCCCTGCCTCTGAACTTCAGTTCTCCCTCTGGCTTAGTTGGCTTTCAGCACCTTATGTAACAGCAGTTCTGCAAATGGATGCACCAAATAGGATTTATTTAAAGATGCAGTATAAGTTGAGCAGTATTAGTTTTCTTTTTTTCTTTGTTTTTTTTTTGGTTGAATATGTGTCATTAACATGCTAATATACACACACTTTGGTGAACTATGAACAAAATGTATTTATCTGTGTTGCAATAAACCTTATTTTCCTCATATAAGACTCAGTGTAAAATAAATAATTTGATATCGCTTGTTGGAACCCTGAGCAGTGCCATCCTCTGAGTTTGTCTATCAAAAGAAGTCATTGTATCACTTTATCAAAGCAAAAGCATCAACTTATGTCCAGGTTTGAAGTGGCTCTGCAGAGCTCAGATGTAAAGTAGCATGTGTTATAATTTCCATCAGTAATGCATAGTGTATCAAAGCGGCCACTAGAGCTATAAATGTGTGTGTGGTGGGTAATGCTATAGTCTGCATTACGAAGCTGGGGTGTGAGTGGTGGTGTTAACTGTCTGCTGGTGTAATGAGAGAGTGAGCTGTCAGAGACATGCATGTAATGGCTCCCTTGCCAGCCGCCCAGTTCAGGCCCTGTGGGACACAGCACAGACATACCATTTTTTTTCACACTGTCATCTCTCTCTCTCCCTCTCTCTCTCTCCCTCTGTCTCTCTCTCTCTCTCTCTCTCTCTCTCTCTCTCTGTCTCTCTCTCTGTCTCTCTCTCTCTCTGTCTGTCTCTTCCTCCCTGAGTTCTTTTCCCTTTCTCCTTTGTTAAACTCTGACCCGGATGGGGACTGTGGCAG
>JAOXYL010000001.1:24547204-24566978 GCA_028564955.1 Terapon puta
TCTGTCTGTCTCTTCCTCCCTGAGTTCTTTTCCCTTTCTCCTTTGTTAAACTCTGACCCGGATGGGGACTGTGGCAGGCCTCTCATATCTTTTGTCTCTTTCTGTTGCACAGATAGTAAATTGTACACATGCCAGCAATCACATACACACATACAGAAACTCACCAAGCATGCAGGACTCCAGAGGGGCATTTAGCGACTGTATCCCATAGGATGGCCTACTCTATTTAGTATACAGTGGGATTCTCATGGGCAGTCTACCCTCACTGGAACAGGCAAACAGGCAGCAGCTTCTCAATAGACCAGGCAGAATAGTCATTCTCTTATGAGACGTCTTTATCTCTCTGACAGCCATAGTACGCTGTTAGTGAAGTGACTTCTCAGTCAACTTTCTACTGGACACGTCCTTCATGTGCAAGGTTGTTTCACTCTTGTAGAGTCACAGAAAATATGACTTTTTTATGCACTTTGCTTTGACATTAAATTTTCATATTAGTAAATGCAAAAAAAAGAGGGTTACTATAAGCGTATTTTGTAATATCTTTGGCTAACAGGTGTTGCTAATGTGCAGTGCTACAGTTGCACTTGTACTCTCAAATATAGGATTTCACAACTTGCGTATTCAGTCTGTGGCTGAGGTTCCTCTGTCACTACTTTTCCTCTGCTCCCAGTTAATCTATAAGCATTCATCCCTGGAGGCTTGCCGTTATGACAGTTCTTTCATCAGCCATTACTGCTGGTGTTAATGGCATCCTCATGCTGACTTTAAAGCCTGATTATCATATTGTGGAGGTTGATTGACAGTTGACCTTCACACCAGTTTATGAAGAGCCGCCTAGATACAGTGGGTCACCTCGATTGCCTCAGTGACACCGTATTAATACTAATCTGATAGAATTACCAGGAACCAATTAATCTGCAGACCCCAGACAAGACCGTAGTTAAAGAGATAGTGCTGGTCACAGCTTGGCTGGTCCATTTACTAAATGCCCTATACACTATGCTCTATGACATTCTGTGTGTATGGAACTGTTGACATGTGTGCATCACGGTTTCAGTATAGGAGAGGTTCATGTGTCCCCACTCAACGTCTGTGTGAAAAGGGTGAGGCTTCATGGCTGTGCAAATGTCTGGATGCTGTTACACTGACCCAGCATGGTATATAGAGGACTAAGAATCTATTTTAGCCATGTTTTGTAAGAAAAAAATAATTTCACTGACCAGCCTGAAGAAGGCATTACAGTTATTATGAAAAGTTTCTTGTACTCTATGTACTGTATCATATAACGAAACTTTGTGAAACTGAATGTAACCAATTAAACTCCCACTGACAGACTCAGAAATGGTCAGCCACTTTTAGAGACGTTATTTTTATAGATGTTATTTTAAATCCTAGTGAAGAAAGTTTCACTCTCTCAGGCTGGTATTTGGTATAAGCATAAAGATATTTTGTCTTTGGTTTCCGTTCTCGTTTAACTTTGGTTAAATATTGCAACAAACAGCTACAGAATGTACAGGACGTGGTAATTAAAGTGTAGACATTTCCACAAATGGAAAAGATCTGTCTGCTGTTGAATAGATGCATAGATGATGGTTTGGGTAAAAGTAGGCATGAAATAACATTAATAATGTATGCTTTATGTCATCCTACTTATGTCATCTTACTGACATATTTACCGCTGTCTTTCTTGCAGTCAATGGTGGAGCTTGTTACTTGAGATCCTGTGTTTCTTTTTTAAACTGACCTCTGTGCTTATGATAGATAATTAAACATTTTGATAGGAGGGTGTGGAATGAGGGCTGTGTTTGTTCATAGAGAGAGAGAGAGAGAGAGAACATTCTCAGACAGTAACCAAAGCGTGGCAGCACAGCCTGGCAATATTACCTCATGCTGAGCTGCATAATAAAGAGGGCCCACATGCATATTAATATCAGCACTCTGCATAATGTCTACATCTTATGACAGGCCCAGAAATACACAGACACCTCACTGGTGTTGCTTAACCTTTCCTACGCTTCACCATGGATATTTGCATCCACATTCCCTCATACATGGAGGGATCTCCCCTCACCTTGCTCTTAGCCACATCAGCTCCCCTCGCCCTGGCTGCCAGCCTCGTTCCCACACTCCACCAGTCTTGCACACTCCTCCTTAGAAACGCATGGTGGAGGTGTGTGATGCCAAACGAGTTCCTCGTTACCTCCTCCCACTCGGGTGGTAGAAGCTTTTGGAAGAACTACAGCGACATCTGCATGTGCCATGGTTACAAAGCGCCAGGCTCATACCCACCCACTTCAGTGGGCTTCCCCTGCCAGCCTGCTCCCCGTCTGCACTGCCCCCCCTCCTGGCACCTGCGGCAATCATTTCTCAAATTACTAAACATGGCTAATTGTGTGAGGCGTGAAGCTCACTTCATTTGAATATTCTGGCTTGGGGGGGATTTTCCTCGCATAGGGGAAGAATTAAGCAAGGATGTCTGGAAAAGGGAGGATCCGCAATTAGATACACAGGTCTCTGTGGATTAAAACTTCACCATGGAATTGTTTTCTGTGCTGTTAATGTCATATTTCAACCGAGATACTGTTTTGTATGAGAACTGATTTCGTTCAATTAAAAACTGAATTATACATTTGGCTCTGTTTAAAAAAAAAAAAAAAAAAAAAAAAAAAAAAAAAAAAAAAAAAAAAAGGAAAAAAAGTGTAAAAGTCTCAGTAATTAGTAATACTAAGAAGAATATTTGTTATAACAAAGGTTTATGTATTTTCTTTTTAATGCTTTTAAGATGTTTCAAACTTGAAATTTGGTCAAATTTAATTAAGTGCCATTGTGGGTCACAGTGTATTTTCTTAGCTCTGAATTTTTTGTTTCCTTTGCAAGTCATAAAATGGGAACACGTGTTTTAGTGTGTGGAGGGGATTCATTTATCACTAATTAATTAATTCAAATATAATGGGCCTAGTTCTAAAGTTAACTAAGATGTGGGTTTTTGTTTTGGTGTATTTTAAGGGTATGTTTATGAGAGGGATAAATTGAAGCAGTTTTTGTTGTCTTGTGTGAGAAGATCATGAGAAAGCAGTTACATCCATCAAGTCAAAAGATTTTTTTCTGTCTCAGTCACTTAGCCTGCATCCTGCTGGCTCACACCTCCTGCCAGCGGTCACTTGAAATGCTCTGTCCTCATTTGTATAATATCAACACTTGCAAGAACTCTCACAAAATTAACAAGGAATTGTTCATTCAAACAAGTGTTTCGTATTCACGATTTAGCCGGTCACATACAAACATTTCATGACGACTGAAATCGCAATAATAATCTTAATTCTCTTCCATTCACAAATGCACAAACATCCATTAGTTCTACGTGAACAGACATTCACTGTATGTCAGATGGCTCCTTGCTCCTTGCTCAATTAATCCGTGTCGGAAAGGTTGAGCGCACTGACTTTTTTAATTAATGTTGAATTAAACGAATTGGCAGGTTGCCAGACACCAGGCACACAGCTTTGAAGATTGTCATCGCATAATGAGTCGCGTTTTTTTCTCTTTATATTTTATGCTTTTCTGTTTCCAGTCCCTCGCTCTCCGCTGCTATTTGCCCGTATGCCTTAGCGATTTAATGATATGCAAATGAAATATGCATAAAACCATCCTGCTGTAGGATGATTAAGCACAGAGGACATTAGCCAGTGCCCGCCACAGTGTCTCTTGTCTCCTCTGCATTCCGCTTCAGCCGGACGCCAACAACACCACTCTAATAAAGATCAATGCTGCTAATGTACTAATCATTTCAATAATACAAATAATATCCAATTTGAGGAAAGTAGATTCCAGGAAGGTTTCTTCTCGCTCCAGTTTTTTGTAAGATCCAGAACCAGGAAAGGCAGATGTCTTCATCTGTGAGAGTTGGTGCTCTAGAGAGCAGGCAGAGAGCAAAGAGACCAGGTTTTCCGAGAGGGAGCACTTGAACATCACTGGCAAAGCAGGAGCTTTTCTCTGCTTGTTTGTAAGTACTGTGGCATTATTTGACTACTGGCATATAACGAAGGAAGAAAAATATCCCCGTTCTTGCTTTCCCTCTCTCTCTCTCTTACACACACACACACACGTACACGCACACACACACACACACTCCACCCCCCATTCCATTCTGCTCTCTCGTGCAAGCCCCTTTTTTTTTTTTTTTTGTAATCCATTTGTGTAATGAAGACGCTGCACAATTAACATCCCCCATGGAATTAAATAAAAGGGTGATTATCCAAAGTTCATTAGCTCCGAAAGATTAGAATATCCACGTTTCTTCGTGATGAATATGGAAAAAATACAGCACCAATTACCAATTAAATTGCTAATCGTATTTGTTGCGATCACGGTTATCACATTTGAGATGCCCAAAAAGATGCCATCTTTCAAGCAGTCCTTCCTCAGTGGTGGTGCAACCAGATTCAGACATCTTGGTAGTGCCAAGGTTGGGTAGCAAGCACAAAGATGTTATAATCCCTCCCTTTGGATGACTTCCTTAATTATTCATATTGCACAACCATGTCTCCTGTCCACAAGAATCCAGAGGAAAAAAAAAATCAAAACAATAATTGTTGGATGGCAGTGGATGAATATCCTTACGGTGCTAATTACTGTTTTAATTCCGTCTGTGCATATTAACAAAGAAAACGAACTTAATGAAAGCCTCCGTTGTGTGTCTTTGCAGCGATGCCCATCCTTGGCTCCGTGCCCGATGCCAGCAGACCTCGCGGGAACCACAGAAACGTTGCTCCGGACTCAGAGTACCCCGAACTGCAACTCAACCAGTTGGTAAGTCTGCGTTGCATCTGTTTATGATAGTTTAGCGCAGGAGGGAAAATCCTGGAAGGGTGGAGTTTGTTCATTTCTTTTTGGATGGTTGGCAAGAAGGGGGCAAAAAAGTCGTGGAGATGTGGGGTGTGGGTGTGGAGGATGTAATGAGTTCCCACGGCCTCACTACCCCCAGTCTGGTTGCAGGCAGGCCAGCACCTCCCCCTCGGTGTCTGATGAACTCAGGTTGCCTCCTTGTTCCTGTGCCTTTTTTACCCATTCCACTGAGTTTTTGTTGTGTCTGTGCCACCTCTCTCACTGGATTATAACACTGCGATACTACAAGTCCATTACGATTCCAGTGAATATAGATCACTACACAAATGCCTGGATCCCTCTCTGCAATTGCTAGGCTTGCTGCAGATGTAGAAATTCACAATCTTTTTTTGTCTTGACTTTTAAAAAGGTTTCGTCTCCAAGAAGTTCCGCTTGTCACAAAAAAATGCCCTAGAGAAAAACAGGATGTGTGGTTAATTTTGATCAGCCGTAGTTCAAATAGAGGAAAAAAGTTAATTAATTCCTGTCTGTCTGTTGATTATAATTTGTTTTGGCAGTTCATTAGTATGCATCCTCATGTTTTGCATTTGTCTCTCTTTTGTGTCTGTGACTTTGTAAACAGCTGCTATTGAGCTTCAGGCACAGTCCCTCAGGTCCATTCTTCCTCCCTCCTCCTCTTGTGGGCAGGCACACAAGTGATTGGCAGATTGGCAGTCTCTGTTGCAGCAGTGCCTATGGTAGACACCCAGTGTGGCTGCCAGCCAGTGCAATAAGAAATGGCAGTTTACACAGGCGAAAACATGGGGTAAAGGGGGAAGGGAGTTGGCACAAAAAGAGGCACTCGCTTCACACCCTTTACTAATAGTTGAACAGTTGGCCGCTTTTGTCTTGCTTCGTTTAGTTTTTTGTTGTTCTTGGATCCCCATTGTGGATTCTTTTGTTGATCAATCAAGTCGTTCCTTTGAGTTTGTCACCCTCATAAACAAAGCAAATTTAGCTCTAATTGGTCATATCAGGAGCTGTAATGTCTCGGTTTGTTCTTTTCTCTTTTGTTTTTTGGCAACTGATGCGGGAAGAGTATCCTATCGTGTCGATTTGGCATAATTCTGGTATATCTCCCTCGTCCTTCGCAAGTTTTCATGCCAGATGCCATCACATTCCTGCTGGCACACCACTTGAGACCCGCAAGTGCCAAATTATTGCTCCTTGGGCATCCTCCAAACCACTGACTTTAACCCAAGTCCATAAATGCCAACTGTGAGTTGGAAATGGCGTTTGCCATCGCCCGTATCTTCCAGGGGTACGTCCGGTACTGCTAACGAATGAGTTGGCATTGTGTCTCCTGCCCAGATGGCTGGCTGGCTGGCTGGCACAGAAAGCTGTGCCTCAGATGATTAGAGAGAGAGCAAGAAGGAGCGAGTGGGAGGAGCTTGCTTTTGTGCCACCGCCACACCCCCAAGTCATCGCTCGAACAACAAAACAGCAAGTTTATGTTGTTTTTGTATTAGAATTCCCATCTCCTCGATTAGTCCCATGTGACGCCACTTCCATTTCCCGCTCGTATGTAAGTGGCACTTATCAACGTAGATCCACTTCCTGTCTGGCATCTTCTGTAATATGGTGTTTTTCCCTGTAGTTTACAGTGCTGGATATCCACTTTTGTACCTCCATCATGGTGCCATGCAAAAACCGATCCATCTAAATGGCATCTCCCAAAAATCATGCAGGTTTAGGATACATCTTGAAGTCTTCGTCAGCAGATGTCTTCTTGTCTTCTAAGGTGGCGCTGAAGTAAGGATTAAAGCGTGTCTGAAGACCTGTATCTTCACTTAGTTTATAAAACAGCTCCCCGTCCATTAAAAAAGGGAAGAAAAAAAACACCAAGAAAAAATAAAAACTAAAAGCATAACGCGACCAAAATGACGACGACAAGAACCTTCTGTCTCCCAGGCTACATCTAACCACCTACCCTAGAGAGCGAACAGAAGTCCGCCTTGGTGCTACCACTGAATGGATGGCACTGTGCCAACTTCTCTCTGCCATCAACCGCATTCGCTCCTTGTTTCCCTTATTTGCCCATCCCCTTTCTCTCTCAGTCCCTCTCATACCCACCCTCCTCCTCTCTCTTTCCTTCCACATGCCCAGTACACCCGCCTTCCATCTCCCTTTTTTCTTCTATGGACTTGACATTAATTAACATTCGGGTTAATTGATTTTAAAAGCTCATGATTTCCTCTAACAGTTGTCGTAAGCCGGCCGACTGGTTGTTGTACACCCTGCCGTGGAACCTCGATGCCTGGCATCTGTTGTGCCTCTGCTTTGCCCTTCCTCTGCATTGGTCCTGGATGGAGAAAGAGAGAGCTTAGACCCACAGCCAGCAGCCCTAGTGGTGTGCAACAAAACCAGAGAGAGCTCTGCCTGTACGTGCCACAGTACACAGTGATGAATCTCGAGCTGCTTATCCGGCTGCAGCTGATTGAAGTTGACGTTTTTGCCGGCTAGTCCCACCGCACAGTGTTGTCCTGGCATTTTATAATCAAAGTTCTTATTCTCCCATTCTTTTTTCCTTGTATATGTCTCTCATTTTATTCCCTCCTTCTCCTCCAGCTCTACACACCCCCTCCTTTCTCTCTCTCTCTCTCACCATGTCTGTTTGTAATTGTCTTTAATTATGTCACAATCATATCCTGTTTTTTTAAGCTGCATTTGTGACCATCTGTTTTGCCGTTACTTTGCGGGACATGGATAAGAAGCGTAACGATCGTGCTGTAAACAAATGACTGTCTATTCGGACGTTTTTTGATAAAGCTGCGTCTATGTACGTGTGGTAATTATCTTTTCTCCCGTCATTAGCCGATTCGTTGTTAGCTGCTTCGTCTGTAGCGCATATTTGATTAAATAATTATCTTGGCCACATCTGCTTTTCCCTTTCGCCGATTTTTTTTTTTTCTGTTCGTTTGGTGCAGAGCTGATGAGGTTAAAAGCGGGAGACAAAAATAGTTTAATTATTTAATATAATCCCCCTCCCTCTAAAGGGGGTATGCACGCTGCTGTTAATTAGCAGTGCTGCAGCTTGCTCTAATAGTCGGGTTGAAATAGACTAATTAAGAGAGAAATTTGCGAACGCTCGCAAATACTGTGTGATGTACCTCATGCGATTGCTGTACGCTGCATATATATATCAAGTCTTACATACCTTCTCTCTTTTGTCTGTAAATTTACTGTCCACATTTTCTGTTACACAGTAGCATGGCTGTAAAATTAAAGATGATCTGAACATGCAAACGGTCCTCTTCTCAGTTTATCTCAGCCCAGTGGTTCTGGGAAGCGGAGGCAAAGGGCTTCATAGAGCTCAAACGTTTTCTTTCTTGTTTCACACTCTTGTTTTGTTTCATTATTAAATAAAAAGCAGCAACTGGGCAATTGAGGCAACAAGAGGAATCCATTATGCAAATGACACAGTATTTGCATAATGTCTAATGCCAGGGATATGCAAATGAGCCGTATAATTTATGAGCGCCTGCGTCTGTCTCGTAGTGTTCCCATAACTTACAAAGAGTTTTTTTTCCCTCCTCCTCTCTCCTCCTATCCAAGCTGGCACAACATGCACCACACTCACAGACCAGACCCATACTAAACAAGCACACCCACAAAAAGGGGTAGCAGGCTGGGTACTATGACTGGGTGGGAAAAACTTGTCTGGCAGACTGATGGGGGATAAGGAGGCAGGCAATGGGCGGGGACGGGTGGTATGGGAGAAATGTTTAGGGGGGCACATAAATCCCTCTACAAAGGCTCAGTAGCAGATGCTAATTCTTCAAAACAACTGCGAAACTAAATAAAATGAGAGACAAAAAACAAAGGCACAAGATTTCGACTGGGCGGAGCGACAGTGATTTCTGACTTTTCTTTTTGTCTTGTTACGAGAGCGTCGGTTCTGCGCTCTTTCCCTTTTTCTTTGATGCCCGTTTTTGAGATTTTTTTTTTTTCCCCTGTCATTGGAGCTGGCAGCTTTTTCCTCTTGTGGAGGATTTCCTCATGACTCAGTTGGATGAAGGCAGCTGAGAGGTGGGTGAGATGGAGAAGAGAGAGAAACACAGAAGGAGAGAGAGGCTGTATCTCAAGGCATGCGTGTGTGGGCTCCAGTGAGTCTCCACCAGTACCCCGGGATGCCACCACTCAGCCCAGCAAACCCGGCACAGAGCATCCAGCCCGTATCCAGGGAGACTAGGACAAGATACATCCTGATGTGTGATATAAATTGCACACCAGTTGTTTGGGCTTCTCATTTCCCAGCAGGATTCTGTTTGCTGCAATTATTCTATTACGGCTCGTTGTGATGATTGGCCTGCTTTGCATGCTTGATGTGAGGCTAATGGCTAAAGAGACAATTCTACATTGTTCCGGAGGAAAAAAACCCCACAGGGAACTGCGATGGAGAAAAGACTTCCACCACTGCACTCCCATTCATCGAGGAAATGAATGTTGAGCAAAAAAAAAAAGTTTTTCTTTTTTTAAAATTTGTCCTCAGGGCCTGTTCTCACAGAAATTTCAGGTCGTCATATTTTTGCTTAAACTGCCTCTATACTGGAAGTTGGAATGCACTCTGTCTATATTTCCTCACACCTCGACACTGCCGACCTTGTGATTACAGAAAGGTGTTTGTGCCAAGACCACACCATTGCACACAAACACAGTGTGAGTGTGCCCGCCTCCCCCTGAGCCTGAAGGGGCATCTGTTCCCTCCTTGTTGGACAGTGATTGTGTAGCAGCAGATGCGAACGGTACACATGGCTATGCGTAAGGGCACATGTGGGCTTATGAGAGGCAGAAAGAGACAAAGAAGATTGCATTATGTAAGTCAGCGTGTGTTTTTCCTTTCTTCAACATATGCACAAAAGCACACGTGTAAAGAACAGGAGTGTGCCACCTTCTCTGTTGCTGTATCAGGACTTTGGACTGGAAGACGGAAAGTGGACCATATCATGGAAATACCAATCCTTCATCAGTGTTCTGTTATTTTACCTTTTGGCTGTGGTTCTTTGTCCCTTGCACTTTACTGTGGTTGATGTTGCTAATTCCAACTCGGACCTGTCTTAATTAGAATGTCACGATGATCATCAAACTCAATTTTATGTTGTCATTGTTCTCAGATCGCATTTTTTCTTCATGTGTTTTTCCTTGTGTGTAATAATGCAGTGAAATAGCCAAGATTAATTTTCTGAATGCATGGTATGCGGGCAGTTATTGCCTGGAATTAGCAATTCAACTGGCAGCTTATTATACTGTGTAGACCTTTCATTATCTTTAATGAATGACTCATTTGAATGTGGAATATTTTTGCTTTAATGCTGTGTCTGAATATGCATTTGAAATGTCACATTCAGGTTTTTCTGTTGGCACAAATTGGTTTTCCTAATATACATCTTTGTATGTGAACTAAAGTTACAGTTTTCAGTGTATTTCCTCTGGTAAGAATGGTGATGCACATTAATTGCTTTCACATTTTAGTCTGCTAAATAATATCAGTAATCATGATAATTAGAAAAGCAACGAGATAAAACAAGATAAAACAACACTTTAATTAAATTCAAATAACAAATCCAAGAATAAGTCTGTGTTCTCTGAACACTTTAGGGTTTAAGATGATTCAAGCAACGATATGGGCCCAAGTTAAGGGGTGAAACAAGGGGCAATGATACTGACACGTGCAGGACAAGCAGGATCTGTTTATTATACAGTCAAACCTTTTATTAATTAAAAAAAATAAAATACAAAATGTAGAAATATACAGAAGGAGAAATCTAAAGTAATCAAAACAGTTCAGACCATAGTTATTCCTTCAACATGTAACTGCAGTTGTCGTGTTAATTAAACATTTATGTTTATACATTTAAGTATTTAATTTAGACCTTTTTGATGTGATAGAAGGAAACGCTAAATATGTCTCAAACCTTTAGGTTCATCAGAGGATTTAATATAATTCTTGAAAATTTATACTCAACCTGAATTAAATTTAACCTAAGTTTGAAGTTCTGTTTAAATTGTGAGACGCAATTAAAGAAAGAAATGAAAGAGGAAATAACGCTTATATGTGTACATGCGTCTGTTCTCAGTGTATGTCTATAAATGTGTGCTGGTAGTTGGTGTATGTGCACATACAGATGGGTGACATATTGAAACTTTATACTGAACTTTCCTGGAGGAATGAACCACATTCTTCCAATAGATATTCCCTCATCCTGTGATAATGGTGGCTGAGAGCGCTATCTAATATGTTGCTCCAAAATCTCCTCTAGGTGATCAATGGGGTTGAGTTCTTAGGCCTGCTAAGGCCACAATATATGGTTCAAATAATTCTCATACTCATCAAATCTTTCAGTGACCCCCAGTGCCCTGTGGATGGAGGCACTGTCATCATAGAAGAGACCTCTCCCATCAGCACAGAAATGTTTCAAGCAAAGCGAGTAGGGGGGTCGAGCAGTTTTTTTCTTATAATTTGTCACCCATCTGTATTTTTTATTTTTGTTCTATAATATCATGTGCTGTATGCGTGACCAAAGTAGAAATGATCGGCATTTGGCAATAAGAGTAGCCTAAAACAGCTAGTTTCCAAAGATAGACAGTCAAGCCAACAGTTGGAAGGTCAGTGTTAATGATTTATTTTCTTAATTAGAAAATAAAAAGACCCATCTCACAAAAAAAAAACTCTCTGTGCCTATAAGACAGCAATTAGAGTACCATCTCAAACTAAAACATTAAAGAAAATGTGTTTGTAATTCACAGCAGCATGTCATACAGGACTGGGATATAATGAAAGCATATTCCTCACCTCAGTGCCTGTGACTTCTGTAAACACATAAGAAGATATTGACATGGCTAATGTTGGCTAATGCTATGATAGATGTTTCAATTACTGAAACTGTTTCACATTGCTCTCCCTGTGCAGTCAATGTACAGCAGCCAGTTGAGATACCTAGATTATGTAACTAACCAGTACAAAATGTGGTAGTCATACTGCAGGACTGGACTGCATCCAAAGCAGCGAGTGTCACTGTGGAAGTTGAGCGCTTATGTCCCACCTATGGGTGTGTTTATGGCCTGGAGGGTCATAGAGCAGTTTACTTCTAAGATTCATTTTTATCCATCTTCTAAAAGTCAACAATACAACAACAATACAAAAACAACCTTCTTTTTCAAAGTTTTTGATCTTGCATTGTATTGAAGTGTCCTCTTAACTGATAGTGTCCTTGGTTGAATAAAATCAAAAGGATTGTTGGTATGAAATGTGTTTTTTTTTTTCTGCCCCTATACTGGCTTTCCCTCATTTCCCTGTCAGAATGTCAGAATTCACAATACACCTCTTCAGTAACTTGCTACTGTCACAGTAAGCAATAATGGGCAGTAGCTGTAAGTAAAAGAACTGTCTTTAAGTAAAGTATTCACTTTATGAATGAACAAGGACAGGACAAGGCACATATTTATCCAGTTATGACAGGTTAAGTGTCCTTTGGAAAGAGTTAGAATGTTCTTCTGTATCTTCACATTACTTTTCTTTCTATGCTACCTGGAATCACCTCCAGTTTTATGAGCAATATGTGTAACCCTCTAGCAGGCTTCACAGGCTTCATTATTGGTTTATCCCATTGAGCCTCTGCCTCAGCACTCAGAACTTTGCCTTGAACGCCTGATCAGGTGGTAGCATGTATGCCCTATAAATTTTTGCTCTCTTTTGATCTTTGCAACTGATGACTGGGGACCTATAGAACTGGAGTTACATTCAGGTGACTACCAATTTCTGTTTCGTATGTGCTTCACTCTCTAAGCTTTGCTGTTGGTAAATACTAAGGGGGATACATCAGGAATGTGATATAGTCTCTGCTGGGACTGAATACATGCAAACAGCAACCCAGAACCAACTACTGACTGCACAAATAAGAATCAGCCATCCCGCTGAGCTCTGCCCTCATAGGATCCCACCGCCTAACCTCAGACTTCAAACTCGAAACCAAATGTAATGAGTGTTTAACCCAAACTGGTTGGTGCCCCCACAGACAGTGCATGAACCACTAAGTGAAACATATAACCAGACATCTTATTCCTGAGCTATGACGTCGTGAAGATGGAGATGGGAGTTAGGAAGGCAATGTCTTCCGGTGATATAACCCTGTAGAGGTGTTGACGAGGCACTGCTCCTGGTCCCACCTAGGGAGCACAACCGAGATATATATGTGTGTGTGTATATATATATACACATATTTATTAAAGCTTGCTTATAATGACATATCAGTGACAGCAATATCTATGCCACTGTTTTTTTTTTTTACCAATCTGGTAAAGAGTGCAAACCTCTCCCAGGATGCCAAGGTGGAGCCTCGATTGGATAAACATATCAAAAGCACTGTTACTGGACGAAGAGCGATATATAAAGACTTTAAAACAGACTTTATGTTTAATAGTTTACTACTACATCTAAGCTTTCAAATCATCACTGGCATCATGATAGTTGATAAAAGTTTCAGACCGCAATGTGATGGTGGTAATAAAGGATCATAATGAGCCTGAATACTTATGAACTGGGTGAAACATTTTAGCAGGCCTGTTGTGTAATATTGTACATGTGATGGTACAAAATTGTGTTTCAAAGGAGGGCATAAATGAGAAGCAAGGCTAGATTGCTACCGTCAGTGAAAGCTCCCTTCACATTCATTCCACCCCTTGACCCCTCAGCGCACATTAGTAGGTGAGGATTTATTTCAGCACAAGATGTTCCCATAAAAGTGGCAATCTTGTTCCACCAGCATGAAGGTTTTAGCATTCTGGATAACAGCATCTGAAATCACAGAGACGCAAATGGGTCTATCCATAAATACAGTCTATACATGAATGATGGAGCCAGCTTGTGTAGTACACCATGTTAAAAAACCCTGTGCTCTCTATATAATGATATAATTGCCCTTAATCCATGTTTGGTTAACTTTCTATTTTGGTAGTGAGAAGATTTTAGGATCTGATGGGAACTGCAAAGGTATCTCTGTATACCATTGTATTAGTCAGGGAGAATATTGTTTGAGCAAGGTGTGAGTTTGTAGTCACCTCATCATGTGTATATCAATGTTTCTAGGTTTGTTTGCTGAATTTGGCCTTTGCCACCTTTAATATAGCCAACACTTTGTATAAATGCACTTATGTTTCTTCATGTTAACTTGGTGACCAACCATATTTTAATTGATCTCGATAACCCTCTTTGGGAATCTGACAATTTCACTAATAAGAGTTTTAAACAAAATAACAGAAAGTAGGAACAATGACATTAGGAAACAGGATTGTGCATGGAATAACAGCAATAACAAAGGAATATAACAATTTTTGGGCTGATGAAGCAATGAAAAGAAACATTTAGACCATTGCAGCCTTGATATATAACCTGCAGAAAGTTCAGGGGTCTTTAAACCTACCTGAATACTCATTTTTATATTCTGTTTGGTTTATATAGCATTACACATTTCTTAAATATACCTACAGTGCTTTTATAATCCTTTTTAAGGTACTTTTAATGTGTAGAAGGACATCGTTCTTCTTTCCTAAACCATTGACTCTACAAAAAGCCAATAGTTTGCCAGGAGAATGGTGCAATGGTAATGCTGCATGGTCTCAGAAGAAAGGGTCATCTTTTGTGTTCACTTTTCTGTCATGACCTCAAACTCAGCGTGGTCATGCCCCTTTCAGAGTTAGTCTGTGGTAACTTTAAGGAGGTGCACAGAATTTCTCAAACCACCAAAAAGCACTTTCCCAGGCAATGCAAAGTGCTGTTCAAGGATTTGAGAAGAAGCTGCCTTTTAACATCAGCAGAACTGAGGACCCCACATTGATTAAGGTGTGTGAATATTAACAAGATGCTTGGAATGTGTGGTCAACTTCAATTTCTCATCTTACTGCTTCTTATCACTACTTTGATTTCAGTGTTTGGCAAGTGGTACACCAAACAGACATCTATCTGCCTGAGCATGAAGCATCAGCTCAGAAAGACGATGTCAACATGAATGCTGACCCCTGTGTATCAGTCATTATCTTGTGTCTATCATTGCATAGCAAACTCACTGTTCAGGCAGCATAACTATGTTTTCACATTCATAATGGCAATTGTTGCTGTGCAGGTATGTGTCTGCGTGCATGTGCCCATGTTTATGTGTATGCCTTTTGCCTCACTGCACTCCACTTCACCCTTACCAGCAGATGCTTCCAAAGCCCCCTGCCTTCTCACGCCTGATGAACCAGAGACAAGTGCCAGAGGGTAAACCTGTCCACTGCCACATGTCTCTTTCCTGAATGGCTGCATTTAGCACGCGCCACATGCCATAGTCAATGGAAGTGTACACATCTGTGTGTTCACACATGCAGACACATCACTAATGAGTTTAATCCTGAAATGCACACCAGTCCATCGGAGCCCAGGGCTGTGTTAGGCAGTTATGTTAACTATTGCATGCAATGTGCACTAACATGGTTGTAAGCAGAGTCCTGCATTATTCAAAATGGGTGGATGGGGTAATTAAGAGTCTTGTAGTCACTTCATAATTCATCTGCGTTAAAGGCCCAGCAGTTTTGCTGGGATAAACAGAGCTGGCAGATGATGTGATGTAAGATGAGACAACATGGCACTTGTGCATAGAATTTCTGTCTTTTCTTATTTAGCCTGCGGCTAGTTAGGGTTGAGGTGGAATAGTGGTAAATAGAAAGCTATCTTTCTTCATCTACTCTGCCAACTTAACTTTCAACTCTCACTAACACCAGTTAGTGATTGTAATAAACCCTGGATCCTGTGTATACATTTTACGAAAACATTTGCTTACCATACAGTGAAGCTTTAGTTGTATAACAATATAAACATATTTGTCTTTGCAATTACCAAAATCTAGTCAAAAAATATAATATCTGTTGCTTAATATGATATTAAAAGTTTTCACAACATGGTGCAGAAATCTATTCTTTTCTTATTGTCGCACAGCAGTCAAGTTAGATGATGTTAAGTTGTCTGTATCTATTTTGTCTTTCTGTTTATCTTGAGATGTGCAAGACAGTACTGTTGTATTTACTTCTGTCATTCCCCATGCCATTCTTTGTTTTTGATGGTGCCGGGCGAGTACATTTAGATGTTGACCACTTGAAATGACTAACTGTTGACTAAATGTTTATGGTGTGAATGCTTTTTTGTGGTTCCAGACTCTGTGAATATGCAGCTTAGAGAATGACTTTAGTAGGCAGTGTAACTGTTAATCATACCTTTTCTACATTACCTATGATGAGTTCATAATGATGTTCACCAAAAAATGTATTAAGTGTTTTTTGTGATTTCAGTAAAAATATTAATCATGTATGATGGAGTGACTAGTCCAACAGTTTGAGCAGACAGCAACAGATGATAGCTGGGCATTAGACAGAGTATTGATCATGCATGTTTAATACTCTTCCCACTGCAGCTGAAGGAAAATCTTACAGGCCCACGGCTAATTAGTCACTTGTCGATAACTGACACTAAGATGTATTCCAGGGGATTGGCAGCTTCAGCTCAAGGCTGCTAAAATAAGAGGAAAAAAGTGAAAGACAGAGAAGGCACGTGTCCATGTAAAGACATCAGAAAACCATCCTTCTAATACTGGATAAATAATATAATACTTTAAATCTGTTAAATCTTTCGATTATGTTAAAATGAAGTGTAGAATGTGAAGTGAAGTTAATCATTTAGAACACTTACTGTTTTAGGAAAAAATATAGATATGCAATACAAAGAAAGTCATTTTATCCTGAAATCACAGGGACTATCAACTGTGAAGAAATGTGATCTGAGTCACTTTGGCACCCTTGATCAATAAGAAACACTTTGTTACAGAGATCCATTTACTGTGTGACACATGCAAGGCTTTGGCAAGGGGTTCTGAGAAGAAGAAGGTTTAGGTGGTAATTTCATAATGAGCAGCACACAATGCTGAAAATTATGATATGTATGACCTTTTCTAGGATAACCCAACAGTCCTACCTATAGGTTTTTGGTGTGTGTGTATGTGCGCTCTTCCCACTCCAGCTCAGGCGTATCTCAGCTTTCAGAAACACAGGAAGCAATCCCAAAGCTCTTTAAAAGGTCAAAACCGCTCTGCTTTTTCCAGCCGTGACAGCTGATTGACAAAGGTAGAAATGTGAGTGTGGTAAGGATGAGCCAAAGCTTCCGCTACATGCTTCAAGAAAGCAATCTGAATGGAAGAGGTCAAGGGTTGCTTCCCCCGCGGCAGCCACCCACTTTGAGTCCCTCTCTGTGCGCTTTAACATTTACAGTGTGGCCTCCTTCTGTGCTTTAATTGCATATTGGCGCCATTTTAAATTGTTTGCCTTGGACAGCAGGTAGTTAAAATGTGCATGGCAACTAAGCCAGTTGAGGTTTATGTGCAGATGTGGTACACACAAATAAGGCATCGTGAGAATAGAGATTGAATACTTTTTAATACCTTTCTGGTGAAAGCTGCATTCTGATCCCTCTGAGGACAGTGAGCTTATTGTTTTGGATCATCAGCGCCATACATTCAGAGTGCCAGCCCCTCCTCCCTTAGCCCTTAGCCTACCTCTTCTGCCTGCTGTCTTGTGTGCAGCGTGCTCTGGTGGCTAAAGGCGCTCGTTAAAGTCCATAACTTATCTCACATTTGAAGCTAATGGGAAGAATACTGGCTGCAGTGAAAAATAAATTACATTTTTCCCCCCTCTCTCTTCCTGCCCTCCTAACCTGCAGCGTAATATAGCAGCAGTGAGAGTATGCATTACAGATTTCAAGCATTAGAATTTATCTGTGCTGCACGACGCTGACTGATGCATTTGGAAATAATGTACTGGAGCTGGGCATTACAGGAACCCCTGTAACTAATGGACAGCTCTCGCCTGTGGCCGGCGATGTATATCATTCAGCCGGACTACCTCATCAACTCCAACAGTTCTTAGCAAGGCTTCGTAGCCCGACCAGCCACTCAGGGTTTACATTAAAGACTCTGGCAGTAAAAGCCCCTCCCCTCCTACTCTGTCTATCTCCCCCTCTTTTATTTTGTCAGTAAATCCTTCCATTAGACATTCACTCATTCACTTACACTATTCTTTAGAGAACATGCAAACTTGAAATACGGTTGATTGGCATTTGGATGAATCTAATTAATGTTTCATGTAATCTTTTTTTTATATTGACTTTCAATCAAATTACTCCTTGTAATCACAAAAGGTTGCTGGAGCTAACAAACACACTAAATACTAAAAGCCAGCTCTGCAGTTCTGTGCAGATAGTCGTCTCTTTTAGCTCTTTGTTTTGGTTTTGCAGCTCACTCGTTCGCTGTAGTTGAGTCTCACAGTTCTCACTGAGCTCAGGTAGCTCTTTTCATGGAAGCTCAGTGAGTGCTTGATATGTAAATAGAAAGTTGTTTGGTGGAACATTAAAAAACACTTATTGTGCTATAAAGTCTTGACAATGAAGTTGAACAGAAGGCCTATAGAAATCGTAGAAATACATGCCATGTATTTTACCCCAACAGATTTCATCCCTCACTGTCAATTGCCTTGAAAATTCCTGAAATTGAAAGATTGAATCAAATCAATATTTCAACTGTGTCATGAGTGAAGCTGGGGGTCTTAGATGTCAATTTTTGTCCTCAGATCATTTTTGAAAAATGTATAGGTTTGTTTCTTTTTGAGGGCCTTAAAGTTGACCAACTATTTCAAACTCTCAAACACCAATCGAACACTGACATGCTTTGATATTCAGAATGAAATCTAAATCAGTGCACATCTAGGTATCCTTGTCGGTCCTACTGGACATGCACCTGTGTGGATAAATCATTACTTTTACATAAGCCGGTTGGCTAATTCAAAAAAGGTTCATCTCCCTCCTGCAGCTGAAATTATAAGAAGAGGTCTTCTATTTAATAACATCATTTTTTTACATTATTTTAAAGGTTTTCAAAATATTTGTATTCCAAGTACCATTGGTGTTTCATCACATATTAGTTCCAGATTGATTCAAACTACACAATTCGGTTACAGTACATTGGACTATCAGCATGGTAGAAAGTCTTTTCTTTCTTTCAGTTTTTTCTTTCTTTCTTTCTCAGCCTTTCCATGGCTTTTTTTTCCTACTTGCCTCACTGCTGCACATTTTTATTTAATGGTGTTTATGTTTTAATAGCTGCACCAGACAGTAGCTGCTAGTCTCCAAAGTAATGTAAAGAACAAGGGAGAGGCCAGATGAATTCCATCCACACAGAGGTCAGAGAGACAGAAAATGAATAACAATGCAGATCCCCCAGCAGGCAGCAGGAGAGACAGACTAATAAGAGCATAACAGAAGAGGAGAAGGGGGCCCTTGGGAACCAGCATAAAGGTTTTCAGTACATTTTTAAAAGAAAGTAGTCTGAAAATATAATGATGCCTGCTTTGAAATGCATCAGTAATCAGGGAAGGAATTTGTTCTAGGATATGAAGTAGGATTGAAATTCCCCAGTTGTGCTGAAGAATGGGGTTTGTAGGTGGAGGGTTAGGTTAGTAAGGGCAAGAGGGGAGAATATGGAATGAAAAATGTGAAAAAGTGTGCAAGATGGAGGGCTTTTCTTGTGATCTTCTCCTCTTTGTGCAGGTACACAGGCCAGGGGATGGAGGAGGGAGCTCTTGTTATTCTGGTTTCATTATCTTGTACAGTTTTTACAATTTGTCACAAGTAAGTTAAGTTTTACAAAACTCCTCATGTAGTGCAAAACCTATGCCAGGTCATATTGCTTATTTTATGCACAAAATGTAATCAGACTGACAATTCCTTGTACACTTGAAATGAGTCAACCAAAACAGCAGTATTTGGTTTTGGAGTATTCTCCTCTTACCCAGAAAACATGAAGAACAGCTTTTAGTG
>JAOXYL010000001.1:24582630-24625517 GCA_028564955.1 Terapon puta
AAATACATTTTTAATGCCCAGAATACATTATAATGTGTTTCTTTACCTGTGCATATGTGCACTAGCCTAGCATATACTGGGTAAGTCTGTGTGCGTATGATAACATAGGACATTAGAGTCCATCTAAAGGGTGTTTGTTGACGGGTGTATGTATGTGGTGATGCTCTGGGACAGGGCTGTGGTAATGAGCCTTGGGAGCAGCTTGCTTTAGTATTAAATGCACATCTCCCTCCCTTTTAAAGGCAGTAAAGCATGTTGAGATGCAGTGAAATGTTTACAGTGCTGCGGTTGGCTCCTGCAGCATGCCTGGCCGCGGAGGGTATTATTGCAGCTCTAATCACTCTTCCTTAGCCATCAATCGAGGCCTTCTCCCCCGTCTTCCTCCCACCCCCAATGAACTTCTGAAGTCTGCATTACAAGGACACTTTTAATAGCCTCCCAGAATGCTTATAATAATCAACCCCAGTTAAATAGTTTTCTCATTATTCTTGTTGTATGTAAGGAGGAATTCTATAAACATGTATGTACTGGTGTTTTGTGGCTTTCTGTAACCTCAAGGTTTCTGAGAAGTATGTAGGGTGAGAAATTTTACTGCAGGCTTTTTAGAGACAAGCGCTTGGTATGGAAGCACAGCAATAAAGTTGAGCTCAAAGAAAGATGGGGATAACAGCAGAACAGTGACAGTGCTAAGAACAGTGTTTCTCTTTTACGGCTAAAGGTCCATCATTTAGTGAGTGACTTCTTGTGTCATCCTGGTTGTAATTCAGGTTTATATATATTTAAGTATATTTAATATTTAACTCCAGCTTTATGCATATTTAAGTATACTTAATATTGATTTGATTTTAAAATATTTAATTATTAGGCAGTTGTCAGTGTAGAGTGACAGGGATATTGTAGAAAAAACAAGGAAGGACATGCAACAAGGGTCTTTGGCTTGCTCTTGGGCTTGGATCACAATCTCAGTCACCAGGATCGCCCCTTGCACTTTAACTTATAGGAAAAAAAGTATTTAGTCAATGTACATATTGATATAGGGTCACTGTGGTTCATGGGTACAGTTCACAGTTGCTGTCATTTACAGTGATGCCTTTAGAATAAATGTTGTTGAGATTTTCAGTACAGCACTCAACTTCCTTGCCAAAATCAATATAGTCAGTCAATTGTTGTGACACTGCTGCATACTTGCTCCTAGGGATGACACGATAAACATTTTTAACCGCGATCGGAGTCCTTAAATATATGATATCTGCCATACTGAGTCTGATGCAATAATTACATTTTCCTGCATGTTGATCAAATATGCATGACACATTGAAATAACAGCTCTAGCCTAGTTAATCTGACCTACTCTGACCTTATTTTTCATAATGACGTTCCAGATACTGGAAGTTTTACCTTAAAAATATAATGTTTATGAGTTTTAAGTACTGATACGATATACATGAAAGTTTAAAAAAGGAGAAATGAGAATGACAAGATGTGTTGTTTTGTTGGAGCTGTGGGGACTAGAAAAACGGTAGTGATTATACAGGGAGTGGGCAGCCTTTTCCCCACAAATGACGTTTGTCACTGGCTGTAAAGCGCACACAAATCCAACAATAGCCTATTTTTTGGGTAGGTTACACCCATTGTTTTTGTGGATAGGAAGACAGGAAGGGGGAGAGAGAGAGGGAGAGAGGGGGAAGACATGCAACAAAGGAACCTCGGCTGGGACTCGAACCTGGGTCAGTACAAGTGTACGAGTATACACTGTCCACCACTGAGCTACCTGCACCACACACAATAGACAAATTTAACAATGGCCTGTCACCAGATTACCCCTGGAATCAATTTAGCTGGTTGTCCACTAATCTGAAGGTCGGCGGTTTGATCCCGACGCGGCTGCATACCGATGTGGCAAGTTACCCAAATTGCTCCTGTCTGTGTGTGTGTGTGTGTGGGAGAATGGTATGTAGTGCAAAGGGCTCTGAGTGGTCATAAGACCAGGAAGGCGCGATGTAAGTGTAGATATATCATTAATTAGGTAGAGTTTATATGACCTGCTGACCTGTGATTTTAACCAGAGAAAGGTTGTGCTGGCTAAAAATAACATGGTGCTACCTGCGTGGTTTGGACACTTTTACTTTAACTTCTCAGTATCTGAACTCCAAGTGCGTCTCCAAGTGCGTCTCCAAGTGCGGTGTGCCTAAAAAATTTAATTTATTTTCAATATAATTTTCACATGCAGTGAAATTCTCACACTGTCACCTGACACATTGCTGAAGAGTGCGGTGCTATAGCAGAGGCTGAGATGGTCAAAACCAAGTAGAGTCCAGTGAAGAAACGATTGGAATTCAGTTTGCTTTATTTTAGCCAACACTGATCCATTGAAATATGCCTACCTACCCATCCTTGACCTTGACTTGGTATCAATGTATTTTACTTAGAAAACTTGCAAACATGTTACTGTATATAGTAACTTCACCTCATTTCCTGTCAGATGCAATGCTTCATGCAAGGATGTCAGAAAATTTAAACACATGGTATGATAAATAACATATTCTGTCACTAGCAAGAACTATATCTTTAAATCAATCAAGTGACTCTTACCGGTGTATCTCAACAAGCAGGGACATCTTTTTAATTCACTAACTGGAAAGAGACCTACTCTGTGACATCTATGTGTAAACTCGTTTTCAGATACAGGGCAGAAAAGGTTGTGTTTTTTTTTCCATTCAGGCCAAGTCTTCAAAATCTGTCACAGATTTAATTTCCGCGTCTCCACAACATTTCTTTTATCATGCTACGCAAGACAAGATGCAGGAGATGAAACTAAGCAGAGTAGTTGTTCCTATCAGCACCAGCTATGTGTTTTAGTTCATGATGAAAAGAAGTCTGGCTTTGTTTATTAGTAAGAAAGAAGTAGGCTGCTATGCTGTTGACTGAGCAACACTAATTAAAATTGCTGTTGAGCTAGGACTTTTCTATCTGCTGCTAAACTTTGCTGTGCTTTTGAAATGCATTTCTATTTTTAGATGATCCAATTTGTGTCATCCTTGGCAAACTGTGTGCATGTGTGTGTGACCATGTCTGAGCACAAATGTTTCCATTCACTTGAATGGATTTTTAGAACTGTTTGCTGCAAAAGTAGAATAAAGCATTTTGAAAGGAGAATGTGATTAGTTTGACTATATTTATTATGTCATTATTTGTCCACTTCTGCAAGGGGAGGGGGTCATGTGATCATACACATCTGTCTGTATTGTTTATAACTATACAGATGATTGTATATTATTTTTTTGACCGAAGCTGTTATTTTTACACTCAGGGTTACTGAAGGGAGCAGATCATGTTTTGTGAGTTTGCTGCAGTGCTGTCTCAGTGCAGGCAAACAACCCCACACACACCTACTGTACACCGGTATATGCGCAGATGTGGAAGGCGAGAAATAACCGGTGGTACTGCACAAGACAGGTGTCAGCGTGTCCTCTTTGCCGGCCATAAAAGTTAATTAAAGAAAAGGAATTTTTATTGTGCTCGGTTGCTCAAGCACAGGCACTGGGCTGCTGCTTAATAACAGCCTCTCCTGGAGCCCTCAGAGCAGCCTCTCTTGAAGCTGCTGTCAGGAAAGAGGCGTACAGTTGAATAATGACTGACTGCAGAAGTGTGTACAGCATGTAGGTGTGTACAGTACCTGGGTCTTATAATTGTTTGCATGTTTTCTAGAATTCCAGTCTGGCTAGCCCTTATTTTGTATCTTTGGCAATGTTTGGTGTTTGTAGTGTTACAGTAATCCTCCATTGATAACTCTGTTAATATGTTTCATACATTTTTTTTGACGGTCGCTCGTGTTTTTTAAGAATTGGTACTGTCCAGAAATCAAGCCACAATAAGGATAATTTGACCGTTTGCTTCTTTGTGACTGTGCAGTGTACTGCAAGTATGTTTCAGGGGACAATTTTGTTTCATTTGCACACAGCAGTGTTCATGTCTGGCACAAACATGATTGGGTCATAATCAGATTGAACTTTAACAGGCAAAACTCTGAAGGATGTTTTCTATTCACTTAGCTTTGTACACAATCAGTGACCCCATTATGCAATACGACTACACTATATATACACAAAAACCTTCACAGACCTTCCAATGACAAAATGCACATAGGAGCACCTTGATTATTCACCAATAGTCACATTACTGGTGGTACCAGAAAAGTTTCAGAGACATTGCTTGCACTCACTCTTTGTATTTTATCTCACCAATGTCAGTTTACTTTCACTCATCTACATGTGACATAAAGATCATATGCATATGACAGTAAAGATCTTGAAAAAAATAATACTGATATTATTTATACTCTAAATACTAATATTAAATACTGCTCATAGATCACATAGAAAGCATTTAGCTGGCGAAACGTTGAAGAAGTCACAAGCAACACAGTGTCTTTTTCATTGACGTTAGTGCAGAGATGGTTCATCAAAAATGTTTCTACAAAACAAGACCACACCCATTGTCATCCTTTTCTGAACGAAGATATTTGCGTCTATTTGTGAAAATTGCGCATTGGAACAAGGGACGAGGGTTTTTCATTGCATAATTGAAAAAGACGCATTCTTTACGGACTTCTTTTTTTAAACACCGCACTGTAATCACATAAACCAGTTTCTTTTTTGTTTTTTTGTTTTCCCTACAATGTAGCTGCTTAAGAAGTGCTTGTAGTATTTAACCACACTTTCTGTTACCATCAGCAACCACGAGTGTTGCCACATAAACCTGGACTGAAATCACAAGGATCAACAACTCAATTACAGTAAATTTCCAACGATTCACAGTCCAACAAATGTTGGTTTGCTTACTTTTTTATTCATTTTTTTTCTTATGATAAAAAGTTAGTGCTCACTATTGCTACTGATGGGCTTCTCAGTCTTTTTAAATAGCTGCAGCACTGTCCATTAGGAACCAGCTCAGATGTTTTGACAGAGCACAGTGGAATGTTTTGAACATCTGTTCTACCTGGAAACTAATGTTTTACCATGATCATTATCTTTAATGGACAGTAGCTTTGATCCAGCTTTGATCCACTGACCTCAGTCCTCACAAATAGATTTGCCCTGGACCAGTTTTGGGCAACTTACATGGCTGTCACAGGTGATAATCCATTACGTGCCAACGGGATATCTCATCAGATTCAGCTCCTGTTTGAAACTTAAAGAAAACACTACGCTGGGTAGTTATTGGCTGATTGTGCCAATTTGCTGGCTTCAGACTAGAGGCCTACATGTAGCTCATGTTTAATTACCAGGAAGAAGTTGGTAGTAAATGAGGTGGCAGTGGAGGAGATGAGATAGGGAGGAGGTGTTGGGGAGGAATGAGATGGAGGGGGGAACCGTGAGGAGTGGGGCAGTGCAGCAGTAAAGGATGCATTAAGCAATTAAAATTGGGGAGCAGCAGAATGAAGTGATGCGATGATTTTTCCTGTAATTGTCATTGCTATCGCGGACGATTACAAGCAAAGGAGAGAGGAGCGAACTGCATGCTGTACATCAACATGCTGCTTTGACAGTTTTTCATACATAATCACAGTCAACTGAATACACACAAATACTGTCGATATAACACACATCACTTGTTCGACGCCGTATTATGACAAGATAATTGTATGTATCCCCTAGGTAATTAAGTGTAATGAGATCCACCAGAGTGAAATTTGCTTTCATAAAGCCAATACTGAAAATGCCTCTGCCACTGAAATGTATCTACATATTCTCACCATCTGCGCACTTATGCTTAAATAATTATGTATGTATCAATATTTGATGAACAACAAAGATGTTGGCGCCCTGCAGTATTTTTGAGCTTGAGCCATGGGATTATGTTAACAGTGTTCACACAACCTCATCTATGATTCATTTATTGCCAGAACCCAAGCCACCACTGTTTTTACTCCTCAGAGCTTTGTCGAGTCTGTCTGTGGGAGATAGCCAGTGGAAAGACAGAGGCAAGGCTGCAGAATGGAAAGATAGGCATAAAAAGGAAGCCGGTAAGACGACAGAGAAGTGTAACCTTTTGTGGGTGTTCAGTTTGAAGCTGTAACTGCAGTTCTCTCTCCCCCATTCTGTTTTTTTTTTTTTGCTCTTTTCAGTCCTTCCCTCCCTCCTTTACTGCAGGTCTTTCTGGCCTTCATTAATGCTAATTTATGCAGCCTGGCTGGCACAAAACCAGCAGGGAGGGGTCCTCTCCCTTGATTACCAGCAGTGAGAGCGGGGGGTGTGGGAGGCTGGGGCGAGGGTGACCTGGACAGACACCTCATTTAATTTAATACATTGGAGCATGCAGCAGCGGGGGAGTTGAGGCGAGGGAGGGAGATAATCAAGAGGCTGGGCCCTTATAAATGTGCTCTGAGATGACATGGAAGAGATTGGATTTGGAAACGAAGAGCAAAGAAGAGCAAAGCCAAGCGTAACACAATTGATTGATTCCATTCAAGTGATCGTAGCCACTGATGAGGAATGAGTTATTTTAATGTTTTCTGAGGGAGGAGGATCTGATGAGGTTTTTTCAAATTCAACATAAGTGTTTTCATTCCCTATTCCTTATTCAGCAAAGTCTCCCTTTTACAGTCCCAGCTGCAGAAATAAATAGGCACCATAAATTCCTGTTATGCAGCAAAATAGTCACCAGTTAGAAACGTGGCAGAAAAGCTACACAGTCAGCTATGTGGCTATACATGCACTCAGTTTGGTATTGTAATCAGTATGTTTTTTTTTACATGAATCCAAGAAACGCACATTAATACTTTTCTTTCTAATTTATTTTAACTAGCTTAATATTATGGATGGTTACGGACAAATAGAAACCCGCTTGCAGTACAGTGTAATGCAAGAAAACATCTATATAACCTCTAACTTCTTTCTTGAGATTGCATGACATAGGTGTTATCTCAACTCTACTCTTCAAATACATGGAGGAACAAGATGTTATAAACACCTCAGGATTATGTTTTACAGTACAAGTCTCCATGGAGACTGCCCTAAATCCAACGGCTCTGATATAGTGTAAATAATCATTTAAAATAAGTCTGACAAAGATAATGTTTATTATGTGTTTTGCCTGTTTGTCCCACTGTATATTGTGAAAGTTGTTTCTATTTTCCTGGTCAGTCAGTGTAGGATTTCACCATCATCGAAAGATTGGAAACTGACATGACAGATCTTAATATAGTGCAGATGTTCCCTGATCTCTGGCTTCTCTTGAAACTCTTAAGAAGATTATTCTTTTAGCTTCCCAAAATTCAGAGCTAATATCCATGTCCGCCAGTGGCCCAGGCTCAATAATGCAACTTTTTAAGGTAAGGTAATTCCTGAACCCCCTCTTGAGCAGATGAGCAGTCCCATCCTGGGGCTAGTGCACCTCTCAAGACGTTAGCTGAGGGTTGACACACCACCCGCACATCCCTCCACCCATACTGTGACGAATGGCAGGAAATCAGATGGTGGCCATGACAGGCAGATTATGAGATCCCTCTGTCTACATGACTTAGCCCTGTCTCTGTTTCTTAATCGTTAAATGTGATTAAAGCAAACAAACGAAGTATTATTAGATTAGTCAGAAGGACATGGAGTCTTTGTTGCTGATTATCTTTTCCTTTTTAATGAAATGCTGCTTGAAATTAACATTGCTTTGACTAATTTGATTTAGCATTGCCCCGAGAACTACCAGACAGCTCTCATTTGCCTGCAGACAGTTTGAGATCCTTGTCAGGGGCTTGAGATCAAATGTTGAAGCAAGACAAATATTTCTGTTCTTCTGCAAAGTTCACAGGAGCTGATTGAGTTACTGGTGCTGCACAATATGTGCACTGCAGCTCATTTTAGGTGAGACCAGAGAGAGATGACTTACAGCCAAAGTCTGAGACTCTAGAAATGGATTAGCATATCGTAAAGGTGCAAAATATATGGAAATGGATGGACACTAAACTTAATGAAGTCTAAAAATTGTAGTGAAATTAATATTAAAGGAGTCACTTCAGTGGATACTCAACTAAGCTAGTGCTGATAGTGTTCATTAGAAAGCTGTTGTGTGCTTGTATTAAAGAGGGTTTGCACGAATAGCATGTGTGTGTCTGTAATTGGCTGCGGGTGCTGCATTGTTGTTGAAAATAATCCTGTCAGCATAATCCTCCTTTGTGAGATTCATTAATTGCATTTAAGATCGGATGCAATCCAGCTGATTCAGGCCCTGCTTTTGAGCCTTCCTCGGCTTTTTGCTGCACAAAGGCCCCATGTCTTCAAAGGCCAAAGGGTTGGATAAGGGGTGATTTGGGATTTTCATTTAAATTCACATAGCTTTTTATCCTTTTAACCCTTAATAGTGTGCAGCATCGTGTGTACACTGGTAATATGAATGTAAGAGTGAGCCATCTTTAAAGTGCAGCAGCTAAAAGTTACTGCCACTCATGATGTTGAGGGCAGCTATGGTTATTCTCATTTCTGATCAATATACTTTGAATAATTCAATCTCGTGTTTTATGTTATATATCAACATTTTAGACTTTTCAGAACTTTCTGATTGCATATACCGCTTGCTTGACGCTTCTTACGTATTGTCTATATACTGTATTCCTTGTGCTAGAGAAGCATTACTTCTCCACATGGTGAAACACTCAAATTTGTTACCTCAGATTATATGGTCAGTGCCAAATTGATGTTTTGCCAGTGAATTAAGAAGGATTTTTGGAAGAGGTGTTGTTTGATATACCAAACATCTGTTGTTGTTGTTGTTGAAGATATAAAGTGACACCATGTGAAAGTTCATTTATTGAGTTAGCCATACGCCTCCCAAATAGATATTCACTCATACCCACGCTACCTTGTACAGAATCCCTCTTTCCGGCCACCCTAAATGCGCAGCAGTTTTTTGTACTGAGGCTTGCTTTTGAACCATGGTTACCAGTCAGGCCCTCTACAATGAAAGGGCAGGAATTTGGAGCGCTCAAGCAACCAAGTCTATGATCGAAACACAGCTTTCTCTTACACAGCCTTGTCACTGAATTACTTTCCATTTTTATTTTCCTGAATGAAACTTTAGGAAATCCATTTGGGATGGCCTTTGCAGCTTTGGCTGTCAGAGATACAGCCGCTTAAAACCAGAGGTCACCTCCACACTTGTTTAATAGCTACTCAGAGCACCTTAGTGAGTGTGTTTTTGCCCCAGCTGGCAATAAATACTCATAGATGGGGCTAGGTTTATCTTTTCTCTGTGTTTAAAGGGATGACTTCTTTTTAAAGGAATATAACGCATGAGAACACAATTAAACACTGACCCAGTGTGAGTTTGAGTAATGGTTTTAAGGATGCTTTTACTGAATAATTGTTTCGGAACAATTACAATGGACTTACATTACAATATCTCAACAACTGATGCTGTATAATTCGCTTCCCTTCTATCTACTCTCTTTGTCTATATTTTTAAAACATTTGTATTTTGCTGAGATATGTTTAAGCACACAGCTTGTATTTAGTGCTAGCCATGTTAGCCATGTTAGTAGACCAAAGCTCCATACGATGACACCTAGAGATGCACCTGGACTCATGGACTTTCCGTTACCTGTGATACCTTCACATGTGGAACAACCCATGAACTCGTATAGTTATAGTTTATCACGGCCCATGTTTAACTCCATGTATGATTGATGATGTCCTCTGTACAGGTTTTTCCTGACCCAGCTCGAGGGTCTAAGGACAGACTGTAAAGCGCTTCAAGGCAAACAATAAAATCCATTTTGAATCAGTGCTTTTTGCATCTTTCAATTAAAGGTTATCAGACAGCTGCCCCAGACTATGTTATATGGATAATGTCTCTCCAGTGCTTTGTTTAAGGATTTTACAAATAATCTTTTTTCGAAATGTTTCATCAAGGCACTGTTGCCATAGAGAGATGCTACTGATCTAAAAAGAAAAGTACTTTCTCTCTATGTGTTTCTAGCCGTACAGTGAAAGGCAATGTACCTCCTGCTCCTGCTTATCACTTGTCACAGAAGTGGGATCTATGGGTAGAATTGCACAATTGAGACTTTTTCATGGCACAATATTACATTTTATTCCATGTTGATATTATAATATTTCTATTACAAGAATTACAGCTACATTTATGCATATTTGTTATAGTTTTAGGCGATCACTCCAAATTATGACAAGCAGTTATTTGGCATCCATGTCAAATATTTTTTAAATGGATTAAACTATGTAGAGCTTAAATGCTAATGTGTTTACACATGCTCATATTTATTTAAATATTTACACTTATTTCATGTATTTAGCCTGGTTAGATATGCAGTACAGCAGGAAAACCTCAAACATAGCCTGTGTTGTCTGTCATATGCGAACAAAATACACATTGGTCTTTTTCACCACATTATAGGTTTTCTCTGGCTTTTGTTTTATGGTTTGTACCAGGATTTGTTTGGCATATGTCACAAACAATAATGTGTGATTACTGATTTGAGCATTTCTGTGGACTGTCATTGTGTCTTCTCAGCGCCACTTAATTTCAGTCTTTCAAGCATATCTGTCGCTCTCCCCTGATTTTTTTTTTCTCTGGCTGGTGGCAGGAGGGAACTTGCCATGCATTTCACGTTGAACTCAGAGTATGTTGCTATGGTGGTTGCTAGGGATTTAGCCTAGAGTGACGTGGAAAGTCCAAATATTAAAGGTGTCCTTCTGATGCAGAGGCAATGGAAGCTGTAAGGAATGAGCAATTGCCTCAGACAGAGTTTTTTTTATGTGCCCTTTCATTATCATGCCTCTCTCTTTTGAAATATCGGAATTGATTTTCAAAACACAAGAAAGGACTGCATAGAAAGGCACAAGCCATGGCAAAAGGAGAAAATACAGCCTTTATATACAATGCTTGTTCATTAATTTAGTCATCTTGGCATGTATGTACAGAATATTTTCTGAGTCCTCCTCATAATGCATACTTTTGATATATATACGCTGAAATTGCAATGAATGTTAAAAAGTAATGTTTGATAATAATATATTCTGGAAATATTCTGTAACAACAACTCTTTATCTCTTATCTTTTAAAAGGCTCATTATTAAAATGCAGTTAAGTGATTTTGAATTGAAATAATGTCCTTGGCAGGGTAGGATGTATAGGGGCAAAATAATAGAAACATCTAACAGTATGAACATCAAATACCTAAATGGTGGGCTGTTGTAGCTGTACATTTTTTAAAAATCAGTAGACCAGAATTTTAAATCTATTTTTAACTTCTGACGGTCAAGCCTCCGTTAACGGTTAAATGGTGTTCGGTTCTTTTCATTAGATGGAACGTGGATGGCATTTGACCACCGCTACACATCCATATGCAGAATGCTGAGAAAAACATCTCTATTTTAGTCAGTTAAAGGCACTAAAGTACTCAGATTTTGCACATTTGGTGAATGATTTCTGTTTATAAATGTAGCTGTACAAGTCTTGAAGGTGTCATTTTTTAAGCATTTCTGTTTTTATGTATTTAGTGACTAAAGGTTCACATCAAGTGCATTCTCACATTACTGTACAGGTAGTAATACAGTTCTTTTCAAAAATGAAACATGGTATGCTGCAGTATGCCTGACGTTGACTAGTGAGTTGGAATTTCATAAGAAAAAGAACACAAACACCCAAGTCCACATGATTATGGTTGACTTGCATGTAGTGTATCAAATGCTCAATATGGACGGTTATGCAGCTACAGGGGAAGCAAATAGCTTAGTTCTTTGTTCTTTTTCAAATATACGCTACTACTATGTGTCTTTATTAGCTGGCTAACCGAGTCATTTTTAACCAAGCCCTGCTCGGCTCAGATTCTCTTACAAACCAAACATCCAGCTCCACACCAGCTAAATAAAAGCCAGGCCATCTAGATTCATTGTGGCATTAAGCTACAAATGTGTTTTTCTGTCCTTTCTTAGGATATTGCTTTGTTTATGAATGCAGCTGATCCAAATAATAGATGGAAAGATATCTATTAACTATTTTGAAAAATATTCTTGTTTCTGTCTTCTACAGTGAGCACAGAGGTTGGTGTAGTTTATCTTAATTGTTAGAAGCAGAGGGAAATCGTTAGCCTTGATGGAAATATGAAGAATTGCCCTCCTAGCAGCACCAAAACTGTTACTTGCTAGAAACCTGATCACCAGTGCCTCAAGAAGGCAAAATGCATGTTTTTTTCAAATGTACGCCGCTGACTGGGCCCAGCTGTTGGTTAGGGAACAGTTCCTGTGTGTTGGTAGTTTTGTGTTTACATGTGGTGGCGTCACCCTGACATGGGCAAATTACAGCATTATAATGTCTGTCATAACTCCCACTTGTTAAATTGTTAACTTGATTTAAACTCACTGACACTGCAGGTATTATATACCCTGTTTTTTTTTTTAATCTCTCTTGTTATCCTGCAAATTGGAGACAAAAAACTAATAGATGCTTTGCCAAGAATGTTTGCTTTCCATAATATATTTGGGTGGATGTTTGCATTCTCCTAAGTGCTTTTCTTTCTGTGAGCGACAGCTTGATATGAAGGCTTATTAAGCCCGAGGCAATCAATAGCAGCCTAAATGATAATGTCCAGTGCCCAATTCAAGAGCTCAAGGCCTGGGGAGGGAAAGACCTGCCCTGCCCTTCCTCCCACTTCCTCTTGTACTGCCTTTCCCTGTCTTGCAGTCCACAGCTGTAGCAGCCATCACACAACCTCAGGCAGGCTAGTTAGCCCCGAGAAAAGAGCCTGAACCCTCGATCAATAACTTTAGTCTTGTCTGCCTAATTGCTCATTGGTCGACATTGGCGCCAGACTATATGTAAGTGCATGTTCCCCCGAGTGATCGACTTCGGCTCTGTTTCCACCACTTCCCTCCTAGTGTTGGGCTTACGGTCTGCCCCTCTCTCTTCTCTCTTTTCTCCCATCCTCGCCTCTGTTCACCCATGTTCGGAATGGAGAAAACCTGACCTGATCGGCTTTTCCTCCGTTCTATCAGCGAGATGAGACCGTCCAGAGACTCCAAAGAGATGTGTTGCTCTCTCACCAGGCCCGTGACTCTCAGGCTGCTCAGGTAAATATCCGGGTTTAATGACGAACAGGAAGATTAGCCAGTTACTCTCGCTCGCAATGTCAATGAGCGCCAGGAAATTAGCCGGTCTCTTTTGGGGTTTTCTGAACGGCTTATTATATGATCTAATGCAGACGCATTTTATGAGCATGGAGCAGCGTATGGAGAGGGCAGTATTGATTGCGTTCATTGTGAATTATGTGAATAGATAAAAGTGTGAGTGTGCATATATATTAGACAATTATGCGCTCAGGTGCTAATGTAAAAATTCTGCTGAATAAATATGAAATATGCCTCTATCAGCATCCAACTTGTGTCCCCTCGACACTAGTCATTTGAGATGATAATTGGGATAGCATGTTTGCCTTTTTCTGATGAGACGAGATATTGTGATAGCTCCCCTCAGCCTGGATTTAAATGTGTATTGATCAGTGTGAGGCTCAGGAGCTCAAATCAAAACAGCAGTGGAGCCCCCGCACACTTGCGTATATTTCTGCCTTTGTTTTTCACATTATATTTTGAAGAACTCTGACAATCCTCTGACAACAAACATCGCTTACAATGTTACTTAACACAGGAGGCTTGTTTGTATTTGCTCTCGCCCTCTTTTTTCCTGTAGTAGTGTGCTAATGTCATGATTTAAATGAAGTATTGATCAGTTTAGGAGGGGAGAATAGAGAGAGAGGGAGCGATTGTGAGGGAAAGAAAGCAAGACCAGGGTTATCGGTGTGGATCGCATACAGAAAGAGAGTGCTAACGGATGAGACGCGTTTTAAGCGATTCCGTGAAATGGATTTCTGCATAATCTGTATTTTTAATTCAGGAATAACCGCCAGGCTTTTTTTTGTTTGACTCATTCCGTGAAGAAAAAATGGACACGGAGAAGACACAGTGCTCTGAACACTGCAGGAATGGAAATAAACGTCCTTTTTCCTCTGGTTTTTTGTTGATTTCATGGAGTATTTGCCGGCCTGTGTGCAGAGGGTTAAATGAGGGTTTGTCCTGGTTCCTGTCTGGGTCTCCATCTTGTCTGGTTATGATTCCTCCTGCAGTGGCGACACTGCAGCAGCATCAGGCACGCTGGACTAAAGCCTCCGTCCAAGTGAACCAGGAGCTAGGTCTGTTTGTCTTCCTCTTTCTGTCCTCCCTTCCTTTCTCCCAAGCTCCCTCCTCTCTCTCTCTCCCTCCCTGTCTTTGGCTCCCTCTCTCTCCCTCTCTGCAGGGTAATAGCAGCAGGGTAATATTAATTAGTGGCCTGTTTATTATTGTTGTCGCACTTACTGGACAAACAGCTGTTTGTTGCCGGCTGTAAGAATTGTTTATGTCACTGTTTTCTGCGTAGTATCGCTGCATAACTGTGTACTGTATAGCTGCTGCTCTACAGCTGTATTTTTCTATAGAATATATTATTAACATCCTCATGTTGTCTTTGATTATTGAATTTTTTCACATTTTCTGTATGATTTAAATGATTACTTTCTTGCTAGCTTGTTCTGACTTTTAATTGTTCAAAATTCAAATTTGAGACAAAATCTTTTATTTGTAATTTTTTCAGGAATTATGAAATTCTCCCAAACTTGAAAGCCTTGCTGAT
Source organism: Terapon puta (assembly GCA_028564955.1). Classification (NCBI taxonomy): domain Eukaryota; kingdom Metazoa; phylum Chordata; class Actinopteri; order Centrarchiformes; family Terapontidae; genus Terapon; species Terapon puta. The sequence continues at coordinate 24,597,301 of JAOXYL010000001.1, forward strand.
TTAGAAAACATATACATTTTAATGTATTTCTTGTTGAATCCTGTAGTCTACACAGAGTTACTGATCAACAGGTTTTTTTTTTTAGAATAAAGACAGCATCAATAAGTTTATCATTTATTATTTCACCATGCAAATGTGAGACGTATGTTTCGAGGAAGTATTGAATTCTCCTAATACAGAATTAGCAGATGAGGACAAATATTAGGCCTGCCCTTGATGGGACAGAACTCTGCGTGGCTTTGTTATATCATTATATATGTTATATTATTATTATTATAGTATCTGCTCAGGGGAGCAGGGATCCATGGTGCGTCTTAGCCTCAGCTACAGACTGAGCAGGTTGGCTGCGCAGGGAGGATAGGCTCTGTGTACTGGATTGATTTTTCTCCTCCTCTCGCTGCCCTGCCTCCTTTTGTGGTTCAATAGCTGGACATCCAGGAGCAAGGATCTCTCAGTCGTTGCCTGAACTGCAGGAGAGCCGCCTGGATCTCCGGAGGAAAAGGGTCGTGTGCAGCAATACCAAAAGCAGCTTCAGAGCCAGACTCAGCAGGCCCAGGACCTCCAGTCAGGTACAGTGCTCACTGCTAGGCCCAGGGTTTTCCAGTAGGCCTCAGGATCATCATCCTTCATATGCCCATCCCTCTTAGTGCATTTAGAGCGGAGCGGCATTTTGAGAAACACATTTGAAATCTTTCCATCCTAGCGTTGCTTCATTTGGAATGAATGTGGATTTGCTGGTGCCATCTGACCTAGACTGATACAGCTTCTGGAGTCACAGTAATGTGTGTATAGTGAGGGCTACTAGACAGATGATGCAAAAAATGCAAAACAATATACCATTTGCTTCCATTTGTGGTGTATTTAATTACACAACATTGCAGGGAAAGAAAAACTGTATCACAGGCAGGTAGGCAGGACATACTGTGTGTACAGACAACAGACAAACATGTTCTGTATGACAAACAGGCCCTTCGTCACATTGACAGGCAAAATGAACACAGGACTCTGATGATTGATGATTGGATGTTTCGACATGTATTCTCAGAAAAAAAAAATGCTGCTTGCCACCTTCTCTCGAGAAAAAGCACCGACCAATCTAAATGACTGACTGTGTTGATTGATGGTGTCTGTGTCACCTGTTGCTAAGCCTCTGGGCAGACTCTGTTTGTGGTGTTCAATCAGAGCTCGAGGAGTCATCTCAGTTGCACACACTCAGTATTGTTGACTGGAACATTCACACAGCTGTCTTAGCTACTCTGCAAACCTATGCTTATTTACTCTGCCTCCTCCAGACATTGACCAAAATGATCCCTCAGCTTTTTCACTTTCACTTTTCATCCACTCTTATTCAAACTCTCCCGGGGATACCTACTGTAAATTGTTTCTGGATATTTGGTACATTTCAAATTAAAGACATCCTGTGGAGTTTTTGGCCACTGGTGGCACTGTGGAGCAACGTTTTGAATTAGAGTGAAAATGACTCCAAAGGCCTGTAATAGTTAGAGGAGGTAAAGTGTTGTAGGTAAGAAACATGTTCACCTTAAGGGTACATGCAATTTTTGGTTAAAATGATTTGGTTAAAATGCCAAATATAAAAGAAGACATGTCTTTATAGTATCAAATCTCTGCAGGGTTACCTTTTACTCAGTATCTCCATCAATATTTAGCTCAGGTGATTTCAAATTCACATTTATGGTCCTGTCTCATTTCAGTATTTTACGCACTGTTTTGCCACACTAACACACATGATATGAGATGATTCTCCTCTATGATCCGGCAGTGAGAAGGCATCACCATCTCCAAGGAACAAATCATCCATAAAACATTTAAAGAATGTCATCTGAGGTTTAGCTGGTTTTGTATAGTGATTAAGTTAAGTCTCACAAAGTCGTAATGCTGGAACTAGCAGTTTGAATATCAATTGTCTGGACAGAGAAGTTTTGGTGTTTTGTTTTTTTTCCTTTTGTGTTTTTTTTCCAGTATTTCCATTGTTCAGCATGGCCACTCACTCTGAAACTTGGTCAGTGCCATATCATAGATGCAAACCCTTCTGCTTAGTGGCGGCTTGTTTTTTGGTTCTGTAAATCACACAACCATTGATCACGTACACTTGTTTTTATTCAGTCACATTACGTTGAATACCGGAGAATAGCTGATTATCAAAATTATGATATAGATTCAGTTCTGATACTTTCAAGGATTAACCCCCTAGAAGCCTGTTTTTATTTATATTTACACTCACAGCTTCAGTAGTTCGTAAAATACTTACATAGCCCCAAACCATTAGTTGTGTACTAGAAGCCCGGAAGATACCGTCTTGTTCCTTACTGCATCTGTTTCAAATGTGCCATGATTGTCTTTTGTAACTATAAAGAACGTGCAATAAATTTTAGCCCACTGCAGAAGCTGGAGCACCCCACCTAGCTAAAGTTTACTGCCAAGTTTAAACAGATTCGTCCTTGTGTTATATATATATAATTTGGATTGTAATGTGCCATCGTAGGGTGTCATCTTCATGTTTTTCTGTCCGTCATTTCTTCCTCAGCTGCAGTTAAAGGGCGTCAGGTGCAGATGGAGGCAGCAAATGAACCACTAATGGAATGTAAGATGGAGTGGAGAGCTCAGGTCAGCATTCATTAACATATATTTTGACCCTCACACATCCACACACACGCCCAACCAACATTCACATTCACAGAGTTACGCAGCCTGTATAAACAACATACATATAGTCTGCGTGACATACATACCAAAAAGATGTGACGCCCAAAGGGGGACCACATAGTGCATCTCCTCTTACATGGCAAGTCATTTTTCTTCAAAATTTTTATACTTTGTAAATACAGGTGCCTGAGTTTCTCTGTATGCAATCAGATGTTCACTGCATAATGCATTCACTTTTGGACTGCCTATAACAGTATGTTTTAGGAAAGTGTTTTATTGGTTTAGATTTCAAGTGTTCATGCTAGGTCACTACATACAGAAAGCAAGACGTGGGTTCAGTTTTTAGCAGAGCACAACAGGCAGTCTTTGCACGGCTAGTGAAGAACAGTGTTATTATTGTTGTGAAAGAGACTGTAGATAACAGTGAGACTTACAAAACTAAAATTGAATGAAATTATAGTGAGGCTATAGAGAAAATAGCCTCACTTCCTGTTTTTTTTTTACTCCAGGATTTTATTCTTTATTACTAAATGCTGAATGGCCAGTGTGTTTCAAAAATTAATTTCATCCATGAAGGCACCTCAACAACAACACTGGAGTTCAGCTACCAGACCATTCAGTCAAGTAAACCTTTAATATAATAATCCTTGGCCAGACTTGTGCACAAGGATGCAGTGAAGGCGGTACAGGAAAGTCAAAAGTCAAAAAGTTTAATGTTGTCTGTGAGTGCTGATGAAAACATTTGGACTGACTGTGGCATCGCTCAGTAGGCATCAGTTTGGCACCTGTGTCTGTTTCAGGCTTTTCACGGTCCTTCTGAATGCTGTCAAGTGGAAAAAAGCAATTAGCACACTTGGACAATATGTGCATTTTGTGGACTCCCACTTCTAATTAGCAGGTTGAGATCCTTTAGCCATTGCTAATGCACACAGCCATGCAATCTCTGTCTACAAACACAAGAATGTAACAAAATGGGATACAGTAAAGCACAAGTAGACTCTAGTGTGTGTCCTGCTCAATCACACATTCTTCAATTGTTCATGCTGTTATAGTGGAAAGGAGGTGATATGTTCTTGTGGTTTCATGTATGCTCCTACATATGAGAAACTTCCATGGATTTCCAGACCTGGAGATGGACCTGCACTCACCACTGGTCTCACTCTCAGTATCAGAGGAAGTCGAAGCTCTAACTCAAATCTTTTTGTTTTGAGCTGATCATGCATCTGTCGTGTGTGTTTAATCTCTATGTATTGAAAGTTAGTTCAGGCATTTTAAGAAAGGAACTTCCACCAAGTCACTGCATCTAGCCAAGAAATAGTCTTGTACATCTACAAAACCACAACTTATTGGTTTTTTAAAAGAATTCAACAAGATTTCCAAATTTTCCTAAATTGTGACCTTGGACAGTCAGGATAGCTGTTTCCCCTTTTATAGTGTTTATGATCTCCCCTGCTTCCACCTTCATACAGACAGATATGACAGTGATCTCAATCTCCTCATTTAACTATCAGCAAGAAGGCCGTTAAGCTTATTTAGAAAATTTTAAAACTGTTCCTTTCAAGCTTACAGTGCATGCTTGTCTGTGTCTGTCCTTCAGGTATAGCAAACAGTCAGTCAGTCGTTTCATTGCAAGGGTTTACTGGTTGGAGAAAGCAAGCAGGTGGGGCGCACATATAAAGACCTGGGGGGTGAACTGGGGCAAAGACCTACCTTAGTCATATAGTGCCAGGATAGGACAGAGGACACCGAGAGCAGGTAGACCGCTGCTCACCTCTCTTATTGTACATTGAGATGCAGTCACAGGTAATGATCATCCCCTAAGATAGACAGAAAGTAAGAAATTAATAGTAAGATGAAAATGTTGCTCCATATTGTCATATGAGGAGGATATTTACTGCAGCTATGTTGCATTCTGTGTCTGTACGTGATCGAGTTACTCCAATTGAAGTCCTCTACATAATTTACTCAAATGAATGCCTGGAAATCCACAGTTATTAGCATATAACTGCTCTTTATCATCTCACTTGTTGCCAGGCTAAAATAATGTTATGGTTGTTATGGTGTTAAGACTACATTGATTCAATTCATTGATAAATGACATACAGAGAGAAAGGTTCTGTCTACTGTGTTACAAACAAGCACCAGCACCAACTTTACTTCACAAAGTAGTCAGAGTTATTACTAGCCCTTGCTGTCTACACAGCATATATACAGTACATTGTCTTGCATTAGTGCCGTGGGTTTAATGCATTGCCTCTCTCAGACACCCATTACAGCAACACTACATTATTCGTATTCACTGGAGGTTTAGGAAATTGTATGTGAGCGAAAAGAGGATTTTATGTCTGCACTGGCAGACTACTGTATAGGTCGGCAGATATACAGTAGAGGTTTAGGGTTTATTTTATTCATGCATGTGTGTATATATGTCTGTGTGCACACACACGTGTGGGCACATGTGGGTTTCCAGTATTTGTCTCCTCTGTCTCGATGTCACCTTTGTTGACTTTGTCTCTCTCCTTCCGCAACGCTGTGCTCTCTGCTTTAATGACGCATATATCCTATCTCCAGTCGCTGCCTAATCCCAGCAGCGCTGGCTCAGGAACAGATTACTGCTTCCAGACACCAGAGGAGAGAAGACCAGAGCAGGGTGGGGGTTGGAGGATAGAAAAAGATCCCTCAGTGATACAATATACAGAAAGATCGAGGGGGTCAGCACATGCACACACATGCACATCAACATGTGCACATTTTTCCATTTTAAGTATAGTCTGTTTTTTGCTTTGTTCTTCTACACCACATGCTCATTTTCATGTACCTATTTATATGAAAATTAGTGCTGACTTTAGATGAAGGAATGCATTTGTTACCAACTGACCAATCATACCAGTACAATGTAATATGCAGCGGAAAGTTTGGTCCTCAAATACCTAATGTAAGAAAACGAACACTGTAATATAAAGGAAAACTTTAAAAGCAAGACACCTAATCATTGTTACATCTGCCTGTGAACGTCTAATTCATTGCTCTGCTTTCTTCTCCTCACTCCAGACAGAGGAGAAGATCCTGGCTCTACATGCAGTGTCCAACATGGCTGCTTCTCTCAGCAGGTACAGTTCCCCCAACAGCTCAGACCTCAGCCAGCAGAACCATACAGTGATTTTACAAGAAAGGGCATTCTCCATAGCAGATCAATAAAGTCTCATGTTATTATTGCATTTTGTTCACATTATTATTCCCTTTGTAGGATCACAATGTCTTTTATATTTGCTCTCTGCTCAGCCGGTTCCAGACATCCTCTGGCCCGCTGGGCTTTTTTTTCACAAACTGGTAAACATGTTCTGTATAGTCGGCTGCTACTTAGCACTCGATCACATGCCTCCTTGTACAATCAATTTTGAGGGTATTTCAAGACACAGTATATGAAAGCACGGACATCATGGAAGCGTAATGGGTTTGTAAACATCCACATTTCCTTCCAAATGTAGTTATCTTGTAATTCGAGGTCTTTGCAGACCTGTAGCTCCAGGTGTAAAGAAGTGGGAGTAGCGTGTGCCAAAGTGGTGTTGGCTATCCAGCGGTTGCTGTCATCACAACAGCTGCCTACCAAGAACATGACTTTCAGGACCAAATGATTGCTAATAAAACATTTGATTGAGAGAAGAAGAGAGTGAGAGCCATAAACAGGCTAGATTCTGCCCTTTAATTTCAGCATCCTCAGAGAATTGGTTTTGCTGTGCTGCAGAATCGGTCCCACACACAAGCAGTTTAGTCGTCTGCCCAAGGACTGAAATTTAATTTAGCCTGTGTGTTGTGAGACTGCGGGTGTGAGTGTGTGTGTGTGTGTGCATGTGTGTCTCCACGGATGTGTCTGTCAGTCTTTTGTCTGTGCCTGTGTCTGTCTGCACGAGTCAGTTTGGAGTGCTTCTGTGTGCAAAAACTAGCTTTGCATGAACTGCATGTGTAACAGTTTGTGCTCTAGTGTTTGTATGTGGTTACTGTATTCTGTGCTTTTTTATTCTCCAGTGACTTAATGGTTTTACACTGCCAGGTTGTTATAGTACCATTTTATACTGTGTGGTTGTACTGAGGCATTTATTTGCTCTGCACACTCTGTTCTGTTATTTCTGGATTTGAGTACTTTCTTGTGTAGTTTTGCAATTGATGTGTTATCACTGTGTTAACCTGAAAACCTAAAAAAATGCCCCCTGTTACTGTTGGAATCATCAGTTTGCTGTAGAAAACTTTTTGCCAGTAATTTTTTGTTGAGTGTCTGCTGATTGCATGTTTAAAAAGTACAACAACCAAATTGTTGAACAGTGGTTTCAGTGTGGCTAGTTTGTAACACTTTCTTTGTGTGTGTGTGCGTGTGTGTGTGTGTGTGTGTGTGTGTGTGTGTGTGCGCGTGTGCGCGTGTGCGGGTGTGTTTGTGTTTATGGTGCTGGTTCCTGATGAAAGCCTAGTGCAGACGCATATATCAGAGCTCCAGCACTAATAAAAGGCCAGCAAGCTGTGCTCCTCTCCTTCTGGGAACAGCACCGCTTTTTACTGCCTCTCTGACAGCAAGATAAAGTGCCCTTCCAATTAGAAAAATATTTGGCCACATACCTACCAACAGCAATCCTGGGTTTTTATTTTTCATGCCATTTGATCAGGAATCTTTGCTATTTTTACAGTGTGCTTTCTTATCATCATGTCCTGGCTATGCACATGTTAATGTGAATCCCACCACTGCACCGTAATGCTCTATAATGAAATAACCGCGGTTTTATTTTGGTGTCTCTCCTCTCATTTTGGTCTTTCTTTCATAAAGGTAGGGCTGCACACAGTTGCGCTTTGGTTTGGGACTGAGACAGAATGTGTTTTTGCATTTTGCATGAGAGGATTCATGCTGCTGTGTGTGTTTGGGTTGATGTCATTCGTGTTGGCCCTGTCATCTGTCTATGCCTCATACAGAGATGTGTGCATATATACTTAACCACCGACGCTAGTCCCTATCTGTTTAAGAATACTGTAGATGTTTTTTTCCCTTTTTTTTCCAGAGAGTGCATTAAAATTAAATTCTCTCTTGTTGTTGTGAAAAGAGGCACACGTAAAAAATAATTGGCTGTAGGAGAGAACAAAGGGCTGGCTTCTCTCTCCTCCCTGCACACCCCAGCCAGGCATTAATATCAAGCCTGCTGCATTGTTCTGCCGTCTGCAGCCATCCCCCTAGCCAGACACTCAGCTCTGGAGAAGTCACTTTTAATGTCTGATAATCAAGGTGAATTTTCAAAAAGCTGCCATTTTCAAATGATGGTGTATATATTATGTGTAGATGGGAGTTCAGGAGCAGAGGAGCTCCACTTGGCGAGAGAGAGAGCTTCAGCCATGCGAAGTGAAAGAGAGACACCTAACGGCCACAGAGGGAACTGCAGGCTGATTTTTTTTTAGCTCTAATCAGGATTCTGTGAAGGACAGAAGCCAGCTTGAATATCAGTGTCACTGCCAAAGTTTGCCATATAATTTATCTTGTTTTTAGTAAAACGTGTTTTTTCATGGTGTTTGATTGTAACTGGCACCCCAGTGTCTACTATTAAGTACATAGTCTAATATTGCCGCATCTGTCTCCTGTGGCAGTGGAGTGTCAGGGGAATGCATTTCTTGAGTACAGATGCTGCCTGCTGTTGCCCCTTGCTGAAGGGAGCTCTTGTGCTGTGTTATTGGGGAATCAGGCAGCCAGCAGCAGAGCAGTGGAGCTCCATTTCCCTGCTACAGGGCACAGACTCATCTTCCTCTTGCTCCTCCCATCTCCCCTCATCCCCCACCACTAGGTATGATTATTTCTCCTCCGCTCCATCGCACCATTATATTCCAGGTCCGCAGTTACCCCTCCCTGCTGTCATTTTTCATGGCATGTTTTTGCCCGAGTGCAGTGCTGCACATTTGCACTGTGCTTGTGCAATATGTTAAGGAGGTGAATATATGCAGTGTGCAGAATGTAATAAGTATATATTTATTTTCTTTGCTGGTGATTTACTGTTTTTTCCGGTGCTTGAGAAAAAAGGCCGTCTCTAGCCATGTATCTTAACAAACATGACTGCTGCGTATGCACTCGCCTCCAAGGCGTTTTACTCACCGGGGAAACAAAATTATACATCTGAGGCAGACTGGTTGTTTTACGTGCTATGACTGTTAAAAACCTGCTTGTTATTTGGGGGGTATGAGCCTTGCTAACACCAGTTGGATTAAGTTTTGGTTATGTGTTTGTGGCATTTGCTGGATTACAAATAAGACAATTGTAGGCACATTTTTTTTCATGATAACTGTGTGGACAGGTGATCAGACACAGCGGCTCACTGGGCTGTTGTTTTTACTTTGGCCCCAGTAGTCCTGCGAGAAAATCAGTCTCAATAGGAGTCTCCAAAATCAAAACGCATATTCACAACACACACACACACACGCCTGAAATTGACATTATACTCAGAGGGGAAGTAGATCTAACCCTGTGAAACAGTAGGATTTAAATGGATTCTGTACTGGGAGCAGCACGGTGCACAAGTCTCCCTCTGTGAGGCTGTCACAGTAGGACACTTGCAGACTTGCATAACACACAATAAAAAAAATGTAATTCTTAAAGATACACTACATGATTTTGTTATTGTTCCCACTACTGCCCCATAAATCCAAGAATTCCCTCTCAGCTTCCTGTTGATGAGATTAAAAACATCAAGAGTGAGCAGGAAAAAGGAAACAGGAACAGGAAATTTGGAGGCAATATCAGGAACTACAACAGCTATAACAAAATCAGAGTCTACTGCAGAGATGATGTAAAATATGATCCAGTGTTCAAGAGTGTCATTGATTATTTGAGTTTGAAGCTGTCTTGCTATAAAGATGAACTTAATGTTCTAGTTCAGCACTTTGTGAAATGAAAAGATATCTCGATTTACTAATTTCAACCCCCCATTTTTTAGATGTGCATTATTTTAGACGAGTATCTGTCTTATGTTTGCCTTTGTTTTTTCTGTGTTTGGAATTGTGTACAATAAAGTGATGACAGAGTACAAATATATTTTATATAGAGTACTTAATCATTTTGACATTTTAATTTTGAAATATTTGCTGTGGTGGTTTTGTTTGTATACAGTGGTGTGGAGTATATAGAGTATCTGTCCCTTGGCTGTGGGCTGCAATGCAGATCATATCACACACTATCTTCTATCAGGACCAACTTTGAGTGTGCTGGCACTCCCATATTGTATTGCCATATCTGTCAGTGTGACAGCTGCCAACAAGGAGGCTCAAATTCCATACTTCTGTGTTGATTCATAAAAATGTACAAAATTGAATACATCTCAGGGCTTACAATGCCTGTTCATACTCGCATACGAGGCGCCTGTTACCTGGTGCGGTGCCTTGATGTAACATTGTTTATAGATAACTTGGTTTTGCCTTCAGTGGGATTGCATAATAACCGAGCATTCAAATGTGTGAGTGCTTTATTTGTTCCCTGGCAGTAGTAGTGGTAGCATTATTTTTCTCTGGCTGGTTGGAGGGCATACTTTCAAAGTGCGGATCTCAGCTGTGGTGCAGAATAAAGCCGGAGAAAGGAGGAGAAGAGGGCCACGGGCGTTCTGATGAAAGGATGTGCGGGGAATCTGGAGTGTGGAGAGAGAGGGAGCGTTTTGCCAGTCCAGTGTGGCAGAGCAGGTCTGGCTCAGTGCCAGTCTGGGCACTGTGCCCACGAGGAGGCACTGTGTGGCTAGCGCTGACTGTAGCGCACAGACAGCATGAGAGTGACTGAGAGACACGAGTGCGTCTGTGGGGGGCTGTCTGAGGCTGACTGGCAGGAGAGGTTTAGTCTGCATTTGCATGTGAAGTGGCCAGGTTGTGATACAGCAGGAGAGTGGAAAGCGACGGGGAAGAATGAGAGGAGATTTCCCGGGCAGTATTATGTCATCAGCTCTATTACCGATCACAGCCCCAGTGTGCACGAGCCACGCCGGATAAACTTGCAGTAAAACTTGTATCCTCTTCTTACCGACGAGGAGTCGATGGAACAATTGGCACAGTTCATTTAATCAGGCATTTGTTGTTTCATTTAATCATGCACTTGATTGTTGCTGTTAATTGGTTTGTCTCTTGTTTCTTTATGCACTGCCTGAGTAAATACTTTCTCCATGGGACGCAAATGTTATCTTTCTGCTTTGTATGCATTTACATATTGTTTGCCTTTCTACATATTATCTCTCTCCCTCTCCCTCTCTCTCTCTCTCTGTTCTCCTCTTTGTATCCTTAAAATATTCTGCGCACCCCTCAGCAGTTCCGCATGGCAGACAGCCCTAATATAATCTGTGCGTCTGAATTCTAATTTATACCGTCAGGATAAAATAAATAGTCTGCAGTTAATTATGGGGAGCCTGCTCCTGGCTTTGCCCCGGTGATTTATGAAGTGCACGTAGGCATTCTGCGACGCATTTTTCTTAATTTATTTTTAATCTGTCTTTCAATTAATTTTACTGCAAATGTCTTAATGATGGCAGTGGGCTGCGTTAATGAGGCCGGTGAGGTGAAATGAACAGGCACTCACCCCTGTGGGGTGGAAGTGAGAGGCTTTGAGGACAGGGTCATGTAAAAGAGTCTTACGTAGCCAAAGAGGTTTGGTCCCTGCTGCATGTTTCCTCACCATGTCTTTACACTTCCCACAGATCTCTTGAGCATTTCACACGTGTCAAAGGCAAATGAAGTAGTTCGTCTGAGGAGAATTGTAATTTTCCAGTTATTTTGGAACAGTTTCATGACGTGCAGTGAGTTTTTTTTTTTTTTTTTTTTTTTTTTTGTGCCCTAAATTGACTTCCTCTAGTGAAAACAATGCAATACAATGTCAGTTGTTCTCAGTGATTGACATCTTCACACCCACCATCACATCTATTTGAGCTGGTTCATTCAGCTATTGAAGAGGAATTGTCACTCTATTCTTGAAATACGCCCATTTTTTACTGTGATTTTGACACTACATGATTGTCCAATTCACATATCTGGTAGACTACACACGAATTCAGCCCATGAATAAAAGTTGTATATTCAGTGGATTTGAATCATGAGTCATGTTTTTTGTTCTTTTTTTGTGACTAATGGCTTAACAGTTAAGTGAAACTGTAGCATCCGTTGTCAGGCTACTTGCTGCCTTACCAACCTGAGTATGTACTTTCAGGTGCTACTGTTTTCTTTCCTTTCTGACTTCAAGCTTACTTGTACACACTTTCTCATATTTTATATGGTCACTCTCCAGGTGGGGACGAAAGAGTCGCAGTCTCTGCCTCACAGACAAGAAAATGCCTCATATGATTAGAAGCATTTCATCCATCGTTTCATTCCCTCTCAAATTAGACCAATATCTCTTCTGTACTTGTTATGCTCCATCGTTTTCTGCCAATTAGCACGGAGCGTGGTTGTCTCGGCACTGGAAGGGCCTGGTGTGGGATAGACAGGAAGGCGATGTAACCGTGGTGGTCAGCTACCAGACAGCTCACATCAGCCTACCCCATTAGGGACATCCGCACACAGCTCTCTGCATCAGGATGCTCTCATTTACCGCCTCCACATCCAGCCATTTATCTCTCTTTCCCCCCGCACCCACTCGCCCCCCTCTCTCTCTCTCTCTCTTTTTAATTTTCCTCTCAAAAACAGATCCCACATTAAGCAGCCGAGCATGGCTGGCTGCAGTGCCTCTCCTGAAAGAGCAAAGGAATGATTTAATTTCTCCTCCTCTCTGTCTCTGTGGCCTCTTCTCCCTGCTCATACACAGATCATTACACACAGAGGCCTCATTTTCATCTCCCTGCGAGGGCACATGCAGGGCTTTAACTAGTCAGCCACGCCATGGCCATTGCTGACGATCAATACCTGTGGTCAGAACGGAGCACGCAGCGCTTCCTAAATAGGCCCTGCAGGTCCGACCATAAAACACCTTAGAGGCCATACATGCCACCCCATAAATCGCCTTTTTTTTTTTTTTTTTGGCTTTCATTTCTATGGAGGAGTGAGAAGAGCCAAGCCTATGTCGGAGCTCAGTAATGATGATTAAGAGGTCATGACACTATCCAGAAAATACTGCTCAACTTAAGGTTCAGGGCAAGAGTTCACTTCAAATGAGTTTGGTTGTCACTGGAATCAGAGAGGAGCTGTTGTTTTCTGTTCCTCTGATAAACACTATAACGTTGAATGCGTGTTCCCCATTTCGTTAGAGGGCTTGATACATGTTTTTCTTATCCGCAACAACAAAAAGTTTAGGTGAGACTGTCGCTTAGCGAAGTGACAAATGTTGTTATGCGTGTGCAGCACACAGTATTTAAAGTGCTTGGTATGTAATCTTCTAAAACATCAGGGCCTGTAGAGGTGGTTTAATTTAAACAGTCACCACTCACATCTGAGAGCTGCTAATGAGATTTTACTCAGTTGGAACCTCAATGAAGCTGAGATAAGCTCAGAGGAATAGTCAGTTCAAGTTTTTCTATATGGATAGTTCCCTGTTCGGTTTCGTGGATTGCAGGACTGGAATAGGTGATATATGGACCAGATGAGAGTTAGCCCGGGGGCTGGTAGACAGAGACAGAAAAATGGATGTGTTTCTCATCTTGCTTTCCCCCCAAGGCTCTCAGCTGGCCTGATCCCTACATTAACCAAACAGATAGCCAACAACTTTAATTACCTTTGCATCCAGTTGCTCTCCCCATCCACCACTCCCCACTTCGCCTCTGCAAATGAAAGAAAGAGAGGGATAGAAGGAAGAGAGGCATAATTACTTATTTTACTGGAGTGCGGCAGAATGCCTTTTGCCAAATGACTCTAATTCCAAATGGTTAACAAGATTTTTCTTTTTAATAGAGCCGAATCCATGTGACAGCAAATTGCTTTCCTATTTGGGGCCTTAATGGCTTTTCATACTTTGCACTTCCAATAAGCAGTAAACTCGGAAATTAATATTGCACACTGTGTTATGATGCAAATGGGAGCGAGATAGGAGAGCTGTACCTTCATGCAGAAACCTCTGATTAGATCCATAATTGCTCTGGTGGGATGGTTTTTTCCCGTTTGTTTGAGCTTATTTATTTATTTGTATTATTTTCATCCACACGCTTCACTCCAGCATCATTATCAGTGGCACATCTGCGTTGCTGTATGTTGCATTTCACTTCTGAATGACTTTTAATCAGTTGTAAAAGAAGATCAACTTATTCATGAGTTCTAAATATGATAATAGCGAGTGATTTTTGTAGCCACCGAGCTTCACCCTTTTGCTTTGTACTAAGTGATTCACTAAGAAAAAATAATATATTTAAGTACATCCTCAAGTAGACTTTGTCCTCTGATTGAGACAAATACAAAGACCGAAAGACCACTTTCTCCCCCATCTCTGGTTCCAGAGTAGATTTGTATTAGTCCACGTTGACTCGCTCGGTTCGACCGGTTTGAACCCCCAACGAACAGGCACAATCTAAAAAGATATATTTGTGCAAGGTGTTTCTTAATTAACTTTTGATCCAAGTCATTTCATTTCCAATTCCATTTTACACATTCTCAAATATTAATCCTCGTCTGTGCATAAGGTATTGTATTCTTAATAAGGGGGATCACAGAGTGGGACACAGTTCACGTAGCACATATACAGTAGGTGTAGAGGTGCTCTGTTAGAACAGTGGCGTCACTGACATAATAAGTTACTGAGCCTTTCATAATGCGTCACCCTACTGTATGTCACATTGATCAGTCCTCTCTGCTTCTTTGCTGTTTTGGCTTTTACAAAATAGCTTTCACACACAGTTTTGTTCCGTGTTATGAAGTGTTTTTATTTTATCTCCACTCCTTCCAAAACATTGTCAGAAGCCTCATTTGAATGCAGATTTTTTTTTTTAGTATTATTTTGTACTGTTCTACGCAATCCTCCCTCAGGTCTGTGCTCAGCTCTCCTGGGCTGTCATTAGGAAGAGAGTTGAGAATGTCCTGGGTTTGGCTGTAGCTGCGCCAGACACACAGCCAGCCTGACCTGCAGACAGAAATAGCAAATAAATTCAGCTGGATGGGCCTGCGATTGCTGCCAGCGATTGAGGTTAAGTGTCCTTTGGTGTGCGGGGCCCAAGCGTAGCAGCGGTTCAGCCAGATATTGGTCACATGACCGTACACATACAGTCTGATTCTTTTGCTATATCACCATGGCAACCCTTCATTTCTTCTCTGCACACTCCCATTTCACCTGTCATTCTGGTAATTGGCTCTGAATTTTTTTTACGTATCGTCTTGATGATCATAATAAGACAATATTTATGAAGTGAACAGTGACAGGAAAATGTAGGGAAATGGGGGGTGAAAATGAAGCTTTCATTAGGCTAGAATATTAATGTGGCAACAGGGCTTTTTAGGGACTAATAAAGCTTGTTCTCCTTGTTTTCACAGGTTCCTGCTCATTGTGTGCATGAGCCAGACTGTAGTGAGCGAGTCTGAGTTTCGATTTGGTTTTAATTGGGTCACCCTCTCCTCTCCTCTCCTCTCTCCTCTCACGCAGTCTTTCTGTTGAACTCAGCTTAATTAGACCTACACGATTGTGACACTACCAGAAACATATTATATCTGCTCTGCCTCCGTTTCCATTGATGTTCTGTTTTTAGAAGTATTGATAAGACAAGCTATGTAATGACATTTGCTATACCACTGTAGTCATTAATGCCCCCCGGCCTTTGTTAGACTGTATAGCAGCACAGAGAGAAATGGATAAAAGGTTTTATGGAAATAAAAGATAGTTCCTGAAGGTGGAGACATCCAGGCCTAATGACTGTTGTGCCAGCTGCTCCTCATTACCAAGGTCACTGGCATCAGGGCCAGCTGAGATCTGCTAAGTAGTCTATAGCCTTTAAAATGGCCACGAGGCCTTTCCATCGGTACTGCACCCAGTGACACTGTGAACTCTGTGAAATGCATAACTGACTCGTATTTTCCTCATTTAAACTGGTTTTCTACCAGGATCCTGTGGAAAAAATGTGTGCAGTCATGCTGTATTTACATGACAGCTGCATGTTTATATTACAGTAGGCCATAGAATGCATTTTCTTCCTTGGTCATGGTTGCCTGAGTGGCAATTATTGTGAGACATATGTCAGAGCTCTCCTATTAATTTTATCTCAAATGTTTCTTTTCTCGTGCACCAGCAGCAAGGGATATGCAACTTTATTTTTCTAATTTATGAGCTTCCTCCAAACCTCATTAGATTCTCAAATATCAACATCTCTGTTATTTTACAGCGTTCTGTAGCTATAACAAATCTTTCCCCCTCTGTGGAGTTTTTGTTTAGAATAAGGTCCTGCTTTATAGAGCAAAAATAAGAAAGGCAAGCGTGATGTTGGATTTATATATGTGCCGTTGAGGAAGGGGGCGGTTGTCAGTGGAATTAATTGATTTGCCCATATTTATCAGAAGAGTGTAAGCGCCTAATCCCAGCTTGCATTATTAAAGATAATACCACAGTGGTTTCTGCAAGACCACCACACTGAATCAAAGTCTGACATGGACTGATGATGTATGGATATATTATTCAGAGCATTGTATGGGCCTTGGAACAGTGCAGCTCCTTTATCTGCCCTCCCAGCTCACTGCTTCCTCATACATGCACACGCATGCACACAACCACCACTCATCAACCCCTGGAGGGCACCTGTGTTTTCAAAGTAAAGACCACTTAGAGAATAGCCCCAGGCGTCTGAATACTGAAGTGCCCTGTGTTACACATTAGAAGCCTCTGTACAAGCCAGGAACATAAACACTCTCAACAGCCCTTGTCTCCTCCCAAGAATACCCCGAATACCTCCAAACAGGGGGGAAACCGCTTACACGGGCCAGAATATGGAACAGATAGTCTGTGGGGACTTTACCACATTAAGGACCACTCACTGAGATGTGCGGCCCATCGGACAGTAACCTGGCAAAGAACTGGGGTGTAAGAAGAAAAGCTGACAAGCCGATTAGACTTTTGAACATTTTATCTTTGGCAGCTGACAATGAAAGTAAATAGCTTTCAAGGTGTGCCTTGTGTTTTACAGGTTTGTGGATTTTTTTAGTTCTTAAATCTCTGTATGATAAATCTCGGTTGCATACAGCAGTCTTTACCCATGCAACACAGAAAACTGCCGCTTAAACCGAGGTGCACCAAAAGATAAAGTGTGTAGGAGGCAAACAGCCCCCCCCCTTCCTCCAGAGGAAGACACAGGGTTAATGATCAGACATTTCATTCAGCCCCCTAGTCGAGTAAATAAGGTTTGATCAGATGCAAGAAACAGGAGAACAAGCCGCCTTCAGAGTCAGCTGCACAATCTGTCATAATGAACACTTTAATATTAAAAGAAAAACAATCCTATTAGCAAGCAGAGAAAGACAAGAGTTTTCGGAAAAGCGCAGAAGCTGTAATCTAAATTTTTAATGACCGCTCCTGCATGATGACTTTGTCTATGTATTTTGTCTGTTTGGAAAGGGAAACGAGTCAGCGCTGTCACACTTAATTCAGGCTACCCTTTTGTGCTAGAGCAGTGGGTAAATAGCTGGGGGAGACATTTGAATGTCTTAATAGACGCTGTAACTGCTCCATCTCTAAATGTGTTGAAATGGAGGCGTGAGGAATGGCATCATTAAGGTAATGTGCTCAGGAAGCCAATGAGTTGTGCTCTAACCTCTGCTGCTCAGCCTGAGATTCGGTAAGTGCACAATCTTAGGTCACCTTAATCAGGGAGAGGCGGCACTTACCAAACGCACACATACACACACAAAGCCTCAATTGCTATGTGAAATTGCTCTCAAATGAGTTGTACAACATGTCTAGCTGCTCTGTTTATGTATTCGCGGGAAGATTCTGCAATTGTACAGTAGGCTCGTCTGTGCAGTTGCTGCGGTAATGCCACCAAACTACAGTTTCTCCAGCCTAAAGCAAAGGGAGGGCAGTTATATAGCACTTTAAGGCAATAGCAGGTGGTGCTTTATGTTTAGGTACTGAAAGGCAAAAAGAATAGAGCCGTGTAGTTCTTCTGCAAGTTTCAACTGCGACTCCTTCGTGGCAGGAGGCAGCATTGAGAGGCAAGGGATTCGAGCCACATGCATACTTTTTCTGAGCCCCAGACGACAGCGTTTCCAAGCACAGCAAAGCTTAAAATTTCTGCCCTCTCTATTTTTTTCTTGTCAACCCTGCAGCGTGAGTCAACAGTCATCCTTTTCCACACACATTCGTCCTTTAAAGTGTCTTCTCTCTGAGTTTGGAGGCAGTCGGTAATGACCAGAGGTGGCGTCTGGTGCTCCAGTGTGTGTTTTGTTTGGGCTGAAGAGTTTTTAGTGATGAATTTCACCCATCACATTCCCCACTATGGTTGACCAATGAGTTTTGTGAGAGCCTGGCCTGTGGTGTTTTTCTTTAATAAGTCCAGAGGTGAGGCAAAGCAAGCAGACCATCAGTCATCCTGTCAGGATCTTACCCTCTGATTAGCCCAGTATATTGGTGGAGATATTTAACCTGCCACAGTGGTCTACATCAAGAACCAGTCTTATCTTTCATGTAATGACTTATTTTAGTTAGCTAAAGCTTTGCATCTGTGGCTTCGTCGTGAATTTAGTGAATCAGTTACTTTCTGTCATCTGTTTCTATACAAACATACAAGAAATACTGAAGTGAGAGTGGTATGAGACACAAAACAACGCACTATTTCAACAAATTTATTGAAGGTTAACATATGAGAAATGCACGTAAATAGGGTTGTGAATTGGGTTGAGGCATGTTCTTAGTATTATTTAGATTATTGTCACAACACCCAATAGACCACCAGCTACAACAACCAAAATGCTCAGATCACACCAACCGCCAGTTTGAACACTGTAAAGCGATTTAGAGCTCCATGAAAACTAGTTGACAACATCTGCATTCAAACTGCTGGATAAATGATTGTATTCATTCAAACTTGAACAAACTAACTATTCAAGGAAAATCTAACACATAAAATAAACTTGCAGTCGTCTTGCAGGTATAGAAAAGTAACCATGCCAGCTCTCTCCCCTGCCTCTCTGTCTGTCCTCTGTTTTCTTGCCTCCCTAACCGTCTGATCAGGACACTTGTGTGGTCCAGCACAGCCCATGCAGGGCCAACCTGAACAGTGGCACTCTCGCCTTTGGGCCTCGGTTGCACACCTCACAATGGATCTTTATTTACAACACAGAACTCGGAAACAGCTGGTCAATCCATTTAGCCTAAGGCCACTGATTTGTTCGTATTTACTACAACAGCCAAAGAAAAGCCAGGGTATTTTTTCCTCTCTCCTTCCTATTGATCCGGCGCTTAGAAAATCTGCCCTGCTGTCTAAACACTATTGATCCCTCCCTCTCAACGACAGGCTCTCGCACCAGTGTATAAAGGGACTGGATGAATTGAAATTTCATTTCCGACAACTTGTTCCTGTTATTTTTACCCTTTTTTCAATAGTAGAGAACATGGGCTGGCGGGCCGCCACTCACAGAGAGTCGATCAGTGTTTGGCTCAGAGGGGAGAACACGGATAGAGGTGAGGCTGTTTAGATTACCCTAAGAAGGTCTTAACACCACAGTGCCACAGACAGGTCTTGTTCAGTTATCCTTCATGGTTTTTACAACAGGTTTGTAGCCAGACTTTGGACTCTCATCATTTCAGACTCATCAGTGCTTGTCTTCACATTATATCAAGGTGATAAAAAAAACCTTCAACAAAACCCACTGATTTAACTAACAGTACTGTACTGTTCGCTGAAATAGATTAGATATCTCAAAAAGTGTCGTGTGTTTGCAAATTCATTTTTGAAACCATAGTTGCATGAAGTGGATTCACGGGGTCCCTGCAGCATACAGGAGGAAATCAATCTAAAAATGATTGCATGCTATTGAAAAAGGTCAGTAGTCTTTGTTCAGAGTTAATGTAATAAAACATGGAAAATCATCAGCATGGTCTTTATAAATCGCAAAAACCTAGACCTTCCTTTTACGTTGCAAAGCTTCAATTTCAGGATGCTGCTGCGGTATCTCTCCTACTGTAATTTAAATCTGCAGTGTTCCCAACTTCATTTTTATAGGGTCATCTCTGGTCATTCCCCTGATGTTCAGAAAGTAAAACTAAGCCACCCTGTGATTTAGCTTGGTGGTAGTGAAGGATGTTGACCTCTTGTCGTTTTTAACTACTTTTCCTTGATTGCAAACGTGAGTCGTGAGGTCAAGGAGAACTGTAAAGGAGAATTCCTAGTTATTAAAGAGAGTAAAGAAAGAACCATACAGGACAGCCGGTGGAGTTGAGGGTCTATGACTGAAAACTCTCTTGGTGACTTAAACAAATTTCTGTGAAATGTTAATTCTTTACATTTAGTTATTATGAACTTGAAGAACAAAGTAATTAGGTTCTTGATAAAAGTAAATAAGTACAACGAGAATGACTTAAACATTAGTCTTGTGATAGGTAGATATTCTAGGTTCAATTACAGTGAACCATTTTAGCAAAACACCTACTGTCTGTTGAGCTCACAGCATGACCTCATAAACATGCAGCTTAACACACTGAGTTAGGGTCGAATTACTAGTTGTCCACGCTCTAGAGTCTGAGACAGAGCCGACCTCCACAGTCCACAGCACACCCAAGAGGAGCTCCAGAGTGCCCCGCGTAGGGTAAACCAACCAGTAATGACTTCTGCTCCATCTGCCTCATACTATGTCCAACTCTTACCATTACAACAAGATAGAGTGTGACATAAAAAGGGAGGTTCTGTTTTAATTAACATCAATATTCATGTAATGGTCATAAAGCCAGCCCACATTCCATTTCAAGCTCTTAATGTTAATGCATATTTTAATACATTATCATTGCCACCATCATAATTCTTATTATGATAACTGTAATTATTAGATTTATGACAGAATTATGGTTTTGTTCCCTGAAGGCACATATTTTGCAGGGAATCCAATTTTTCCCTGGTGTACAACGCTCCCAGTCTTTCCCCTCCAAAATACTGAGGAGACACTGATAAAGATAAACACACAAACACCCTAGTGTGTCTGCTGCTGTGCCTGTAAAACACTCAATCTGAATTGCATATCCGCCTTGCCACCAAGCTTGTCATAAGCTGTATTAAGAAAAATGGTCACACGGTTTGACATAAATTGGAAAATGACATTTGGAAAATGGGCGCTGCTGTGGAAATTAGAGATATTAAAATTATAAATCAGTGTCTGGAAGTGCAGGGGGGTGTGGTGGCTCGCCTTTCCTCTCTTTCTCTCTCGCTCCATGTTCATCCCTCGCTCGATTTCTCCCTTTTTTCTTCCTCTCGCGCACTTTGTCTTTTGTGCTTTCTCTGGAGGCGGTCGAGGGTCGTACCCCAGAAGTCAGTCCAGTAAAAATGGTTTTAAATGCAGCCACACACGAGTCTGCCCCACGGGGACAATCCCACCCTTTCATCTGGCAGTAAAAGTGGAGCATATTGTGTCTACGTGCGCTCGCGTTAGGCGTGTTTGTCTTTGTGTGTCTGCTGCGGCTGCATCTCGTCAGCTTATTGCTCGGCTCTCTTGCTGTAACCTGCTAATGGATCATCGCTGAGGTGTGATATGTATTATGCAAAAGTAAGGTGTGCTGACACCTTTAAAAACAGACAGCTTCAATCCTCTGTGCGCCTCACCTCTGCTCCCTCTCCCCGCTCTGTGTGTTGAGCAGGAGGGGGCGTGCAGGCAGAACGGAGAACAGATTTCTGAGCTACAGGTGGAGATAGGCGGGCCGAAGGCGCCGCGGTAGGATGTGAGGGAAGAGCGGCAAAGAAAGGTCAGCGGCCCTCCTATTGACTGAAGGCACGCACTCATATGAATACGCATATATCCACATGACTTGCTTCCTCTGTGAGGGGTTCAGGGTTTTCACTACATGTAAGTGCTCATGTGCACCTTTGACTTCAGTTTAACCTTTCTTTTGATTGAACTCATAGAAGGAAGACAGAAAAGGCTGGGAATGCTATGGGCCATTACGCCTTGACCCTTTGACCTCCTTTTGAGAGGGAAAAAAAACAGTCCCTGCTATAAGAGGAGCTGTATCTATGCCGCATATGCTGCCTTTAAGACGGAGGTCAGAAGCTCCGACGCAGGAAGAAAACATTCAATCTTTGAGTCCTTGAGAAGAGACTATTGCATTTCATATTCATCTTCTTTTGACAGAGGCCTGAAACGGCGTCATCTTTCTAAAGATAAGAGGTCACCCATTTAAGAGCAATTACTTCCTCTGACCTCCTCAACTCTGCCTTCACAATTAGTGTTTTTCGCTCTGTCCATCTTTAAATTTGATGTAAATTTCATTAGCAGTTCAGTATCATATGGTGTTCACTGTTGATGCTGGTTCGTGCCTGCAGTCTGCTCAGCCTAATTCACCGGGGCCTAAAATGTCAGGGAGGGCCTGGTGTAGCTAATGTTCATTAGGTCCATGGTTGCAATAGATTATAAAGGTAGACAAATCTGAATGAGCTTCCTCTTGGCACTCTGTCCCACACACCTGGCTTGCTCTCTGCACCCCTGCTCCACCACTGCCCAGCCTAACTTGGGCCCCCACTTCAATATTTCAGCGCTTTATTTACCTCCACTCTAAATTTCACTTGCACTCTCTGTCCTAATGTTGAAATATTAAAGCAGGTATTTTTGAGCAGGTCAAGTAACGAGAAGAGGCACTTTGTTTTGTTAAAGTTTCAGATGCCTCTCACTGAAGTCAAGAGGAGGGAGAGAACGTAGGAGCAGTCGGTGTCCCTGGCCACGAGAACGAGGAAGGAACCTTGTCAAGATGATAAGGAGTGAAATGACAGCAGCTGAATGGCTGAAAAGACACGGCGTCGTAACCGTGAACCACATTTTCTGTCCGATATGACTCAACTCAGTGTAAAAAAGGTTGTATTGGAAAGTTCGCCGCCGTTTGTTTGTGTGTTTGGCTTTGCAGTGCATACAGCAAAATGACATGATTTAAGAAGTGCCAGCTGGAGGACAAAGTCTGGCCCTCACGATTTTTCCACAATCATAACCTACACATAGCAACCGTGTGCACGGGCACACACTTGTCACCTTGATACTTGATACTGAATGAAGTTGATTAAAATCAAACTTCTATAGTAAGGTCTCTCTGGGATGATAAGACCAGACTGACCAAACAGAACAGTTTGTTTGTGTGGGGACGGAGGTCTAAAGGAACACGACCTCAATTTTCCTTATAAATAGCTTATTTTGTCGTATTGACATAGATTTAGCACAGGAGAAGCCAAGACGGAGGACCCTCAATATGCATGGACAGAGGCAAGAACTTTAAATAGAGGTCTCCACTCTGCCTAACTGTGCCGAGCTCAGGCCAAGAGGTCCTCAGGCCTGCGCTAGATAGCCATGTGTGAGGTGTGTAACCGGAGGCAAGTGTTGAGCACTGAGATGATGTGTTTTTACAGCGCAGTCTTGCTGTGCTTTGGGATGGCAATAAACCACGGCCTTCAAAGCACAGCCAAGCGCCACTTACTGCTGAGTGCTTCTCTGGTGGTTGGACGAGATTACTCTCAAAACAAAGTGCAGACAGGTTGATTAATAGAAGGGTCTGCAGAGGTGCGTGCCGCAGTATATTTTCACACCCAGCGAACACTCGTTCATTTCATTCGCATGGACTTTTATGGGATGATCCTGTCACTGTGTGAGTTTGTCACTTCATAAAAATGGTCCCCCTCTTTGAGTGTCTTTTTAGTGAAAACTTATCAGAGCTGTTACAGACGTGTTGTTTTAATGTCGAGGGAGCGCGCCGTGACAAAAGGGCAACACAGTTCACAGACCATACTAGTCCACAGCAGAATTTGGGGTGAATAAACCTGTCTGCCTCAAAAAGCCTCCACCAAAAACTCCAAACATCTTTCTAAAAATTTATATGAATAAGAATGAGACTTATAAATAACACTATTTTACCCTCTAACTGACCAAGGGGATTACTGACTGATGCTGCACTCTTACTGGCTGTCATTGGTGATTACAGTGCTTTAATAGCTCCCATGCCGACCCTGGACTTCTGTGTGCTGTCAGGTTGTCTCGCCCAGCTCCAGAGATGGGCTCAGGAAGATGACCACGAACTGAAGATGGATCTGGGCTGTCTCGTTGAATAGAGAGCGAGAGGCACGCTTCCATGCTGCCTCTGAGGCAGCGGGACTTGAACGAAGCTGAAGCGGAGAAGCTGCGGTGTGTGCAGGAGGAGAGAAGCCTCAGCCTGGTTGGCAAGAACTGAAGGACGGAGACGTAAAGGAGACGACAGCAGGGTGGGGCCCTCAATCTGCGCGAGAGGGCCCGGTCCACGGCAGTAATGATGAGTAGGCTCTGGGTGATTGCAGTCGTCGGGGGGAGGGAGGGGAGCGGGTGGCAGCGTGCCGTGCGGTCACCTCCTCATCACATCAGATCACAGGGTTCTAATTAACTTCAGCACGGCTTCAGACTGCAATCAGCAGAACCACAGAGGAAATTAGTTTTTTTTTTTCCGTGGCGTTCAAAAGCGTGGTGTAAAAATGCATATTAGCCTTGTGTTTTTAATTAACATTTTGTGCTTAGGAAGCATGTTAACAGTATCCCTTAATGAGCTTTGTGGAAAACGAGCCACGCAGAGGACAAAGGGCAACTTCCCCCGTGTTTGCTGATGTGCTGTTCTTTATTCTAATACAATGAGATTAGTAATCATTGTTTAACTCCTCATTCAATATTGTCTCCACATAATCCCCTACCCTACCACCGTTTCTGTAGAAAAGGACATTAGCTGTTATAGAATGGGGCCTCTAGTTATTCGGATGTTGAGACTTGCAATGGAGATCTGTCTAGATTTGGACTGAGTTTATTGTGTGCATTTAGACTAACACATTTGCC
The DNA here is from genome assembly GCA_028564955.1 of Terapon puta. Taxonomy (NCBI): domain Eukaryota; kingdom Metazoa; phylum Chordata; class Actinopteri; order Centrarchiformes; family Terapontidae; genus Terapon; species Terapon puta. The sequence continues at coordinate 24,621,883 of JAOXYL010000001.1, forward strand.
TTAACAATATTACTCTCATACTACTCTTCTATGGTCTTAGGTCCCTCGGTTAGCTAACTGTACAATCTGTTGTTTCTTACAAAGCAGGACCCTGGAATATTTGTAACTTTGACAAACTTAACACAGATTTGTCTGGAGCTGCAGAGATGGTATAGCAGTCCTCATTATCTGCTTAACAAAAAAATTCTTATCACAAGGTCCACTTGTTTTCCTCAAGTGCTCGAAGGCCACAAGATGTGTTTGAGAGCTCCTTTAAAAAAAAAACTAACAATAAGTGGAATGTGCTATTTCTTTCTGTCAAACTCATATTTCCAAGGTTACTAATGAACCTTCAACCTTATTATCTTATTCGCAGCAAAAACAGACATTTTCGTCTTCGCATTCAAACACGTGAGCGGTCATTTTTGTGAACACAATGGGGCATTTAAAACGGAGCAGCTTGATTCATAACCTCGCTGCTTATGGGAATACTTTTCTGCTTTGTCTCCCTGCCTTCACGTCTCAGTCAGTGACCCTCCAGTGACTTCACCTGTTTTGATTACCATACCTGGCTCTGGCATCCATGCCTTTTGTGTATCCCGCATCTCAGTGAAATGTGTCTGCAGGGATGTGTTGTACGCTCCCGTGCTGCTGTTTAGATTCACTGGGGAATACAGTCATGAACAAAGCCTTTTCCAACCGAGCACAGAACCATTAATGCTAGACATCCTCTGACGTAGGTGTCTCCAACCTAACTGTCAGTCTCTCGGCTGATATAAACTATAAACTCTGGGCTGTCCCAGAGAAAATAGAAAATAATAACCGAAAATGATGAATTTCTTGTAGCGTCTAACTGTTCCAATAACTGTTCAGGATGAGAATTGGACTCGTCGCCTCCTGCAGAACAAACATGGTTTCTTTCCTCGCACTTGGAGGTGTTTATTTTTCCTTCTAACGACTTGCTAAAATTTTGGAGATCCTGTCAATGGCTGCCAGCTCCTTGCTGGTTTATTTATTCCCTCTTGCATCTGACTGGTCAGTTATTTGTTTTCCACAGTGTCCTTGTGTGTTATAAATGGGACAGGCCTGTCACTTCAATGCTGAGAGGATGTTTTGAGTTCCTTGAGAGATTTTTATTTATTTAATTTTGGTTAGAGCAGAGCGGTAAATAATGCATCCCAACCTGCTACATGTACTGTTTTTATCATTAGCATGCAGCCTGAGTTATCTGTAGAATACTTATGAGTACCGGCGAAATGTTTGTGATGTTATTTATTTATGTTGCTCCTTTCAATTATTCATTTGTTTATTTATTCATGGAAGAACTAACTGAAATTGGAAAATTCATTTTTGCTGAAGGGCACTTGGCCCCACTCTATCCCCTCCCTACACAAAGGGAAAGGAGGGGGTGGCACATCAGGCTTGTTAGTAATTGCTTTATGTGAAGTTTCCTTAGACTCACTAGAGGACGTCATTTTCATCCGAGCAGACGGGTCAGCTGACAGAAAAAGACAGACTGGAAGAGAGACAAGCGGAAACTAAGAGGTGGAAAGAGCATCAGAGAGAAAGTAGGGATGAGAATAATTCAGTGTTATTTTCCTCTGAAACTTAAAATTTAGCTTGTTCAGAGGGCTGAGCTAAGGTAACGCGGCAGTGATATGTGAGGAAATCGGATTTTCTGAACACCCAGACAGGAGTCCACAGGTTGGACAGGAGGCAGAGGTTCAGATAGAGAAAGAACATAATACGCTGCGGTCGCCTTCAGTTGTATCCAGGCCTTCACGCTCTCCTGGCCTCTCCGTGTTATTGTGTGCTCACTGTGTTTTCTTTAATTATATGGAGTGGGATTTTGTTCAATTTCACACATGCACAAACATGCAGCAATTATTCCTGATAAGTGATAACGATTCACTGAACTTTAAATGAGTGTGTTTGTGTGTGTGAGCAAGCGTGCATGCGTGTTTGTGTCTCCGTGACTCCGACTTTTGCCTTGTGCCACAATCCACTCGTGGGCATAGAATTCCAATTAGCTGTAAATGTAAAAAGAAAAACAAAAAACAAAGGATTTGTGCGTCCGTGTGCTCACACAATCATCAGTGATCACTTATCACTTGTTCATTTTGACGCTGTTGTGCAGCGCAGGAGTCTGTGATGAAGCTGGAGGTGCTGATCCTGTCTTCAGAGGTGAAGACAGCTCAGAGCATAGAGAGGCAGAGGACAGCTCCAGCAGGGAAGGTACATCTCTCAAAGGTCTCAAATGCATAAAAACTCACATTTAGAAACCATTAACTCACATGTACATATACCTCCTGGGTCACCACATCACATCTTCAGCTCCAGTCACCTAAAAACAAAATACAGCTCATCCAAATAAAACAGAGTATAAAATATTTTTATGTCATATGTAATTTTATGTCCTATGTCATGGCTAAATGTAAAGTAAGAAAGTTGTGGCATTGTTTGCTTCAGCAAAAGAAGGTAAGAGTGTTCATTGACCCCTGACTATTTTTTATATCAAAATTTTGATTTTTGTTAGATTGGGCACAACTGTGTGACTGCTTCATATGTTCATATGTTGTCTGTGCGTCATACTTGCATTACTTTGCTCTTTACAATTTTTTATGTCAATGTGCTCATGGGAAAACATTGGGATCATTGGGAAACCTCAAGTTTATTATCACCGTTGTTTGACTGCTTTCGGTTTACTTTAGCCAGATAACGAGGATAACCTGGGCATGTTGAACTTTAAACTTATATTAAACATTCATTTGTAGTTTTATTGTAAACAACTTCCAATATTGTCATTTTAGCTCAAGTTTTGGTCTCCACCAATTCATGAGGGAAATGTCTGGCTCTTTAGTTGCATTATGTTCACCAGCTTGTTGTAAACTTGGTGATGAGCATTAGAGCACAGTGAGTTGAGCAGACGTTTGAATAATGATCTGTGGGTTCATCAGTACAAGTGGCCCTGTTCATACACACATCCCCATATGATCCGCTGTTGTAATAGAAATGCATATACTTCGTGCTTTATAGCCGCTTTACAGATTGAAAGAAACAGAACCGAGAGCTGGAAAAGTCTGCCGGCTGGCCTGGACAATATATACGATGTGCCCCCAGCCTAATGAATTCTGTTAAAGATGCGATAGGAGTCGGCCCCATGAGGGTGGTCAGACACGCCACGCTCTCTTCTTCGAGGCAACAAACAGCGCACAGCCCTGGAATGACAATTTGTATCATTTAATTAGAGTCCGCTTCTCTTGGCACAGTTCATTTATTGTAATCTTGTTTATTCACCTTGATTGTTTCACAATATAGTTTTTTTTAATTAGCTCAGATTGATTACGTTGTATTGATTCTGTATCCTTATTAAAATAAACCCCCACCGCTCTCCTTCCTTATTTTTCATAATTAATGGTACAGTGTGCAGCTTTGTGGGAGGCACCGGTGACACTGCTGCACATTTTATAATCAAAGCAATGGTGAGAATTATTTATTGTGGTGGCTGTCAAAGAGTATCACATTGACAGACATTTTATGAGGTGTTTGGTGGCAAGTCGGGTGATAGATAGAGATCTGTGAAAGTGCTGCTGACTTAAAGCACCAGAATATGAGAAATTAAGCTGAGCTCACGTGTTTTGTGCTGTGCCTGTGTT
>JAOXYL010000001.1:24658214-24669182 GCA_028564955.1 Terapon puta
TGAATATTTGCTTTTTGTCTTTTTCTCTTTTTCAACTGTAAATGTTGGCCGGTCAAAACAAACCATGAAGAAGAAAACACACTGAGCTCTGGAAACTTGCATTGGAAACCTCTCAGAATTTTCTGAAATTTTACTGACCAACAAACAATTAGTCCGTTAATTGAGAAAATAATTAGTGGGTTAACGTGGACTTAAGAGACCTTCAGGCTATATTCAGATGCTAATAATTTTTTTTACACTGTTTATGAAAATAAAACAGGTGAACTGGCCAGACCTCAATTAAAACTTTATTTATTTTTATTAGATTTATTACCATTTTATTAGATGAAGCATATATTTACAAAGTCCTGCTCCTGGGACATAATTAGCTGTCAACAGGGTCATAAATTCCAGCATATTACAAGCCTCTTAAAAACCTACTTTATAAGCATTATATGTATGGAGATGTCTGTAGAAATGACTGTTCACCACCCACCTGTGTTGTCCAGAGCTCCCAAGATCCAGAGCTGGTACATGGAGTTGAGCATGTTGTCCTCTGGTGGCGGGTCCATGAAGTGGAAGAGGAGCAAATCCTGGACGCCCAGAGACTTCAGCAGCAGGACCACGTTGGCCAGGTTGGTCCTCTGGATCTCTGGTATGGTCGTAGTCAGCATCTCGTTCTTAAAGGCGCTCTGAGTGTAGAGCCTGGACAGAAAGGAGGGTGAGGGGGGTATTTAAGCCACGGAGGACGGTGCTACAGTGAAGCCAAATTTTTCTAAGTAAGAAAAATATACCGATGTTTCACAATTCTTTTTATTTCTGACGGCAAACGAAAAACTGCAGACGGGGACACAGCAATGAAGAATACACCCCTCTAGGCCACGTTGTTATGCGACACTGATGTGAGTTATTCAGCGCTTCGATATGTGCAGACATGTCAGTGAGGTCCTGACTAAGCACTATGGGCCTGACGTAGATCAGCTGTAGAAGTAAATTCATAAACTTACAGTTCATCTCAGGAAACATTTCAGAGCCGGAGTAAAAGGACGTGACTTAACAAAGCGCACCACATCAGCTGTCTGATGTGGTGCGCTTATAATTACAGAGTCATTTGAATGCATATGGAGGTTTTTCAGCTTGTGAGTGAGTGCCTGCAGTCACAGCTAAAAGGGTCTTTGAGTGAGGAATTCTCCACGCAAGCGGAGCAAACCAGCGTGACTCACTGCCTGACACACACACACACACACAGACACACACACACACACACACACACACACACACACACACACCTCGACTGTACTTGGTGTAAAGCTGCTCAAAAACTGATTCTTCATAGATTCGTGTGAGCTTGTGTGTAAGAGCAGGTGGGCCGGATTAAATCCAGAGATATGTGGGCTTTCATAAGAACTCCAGCTCATTAGCAATGCAAAATGTATCACCCTGTGTGTGTCTGTGCCACTCAATCTTTACTTAAGTAAATGTGGCATAAGAGGGAGAGGTCAAGTGAAACCTCTGACAGGGTCTTTTGTGGCACATTTCCCTGCCATAAACAGAGTTAAACTGCATGAAATCCTCTGGAGATTAAGGTTCTGGCCTGCTCCCCCTCTTCTTGCCTCCGACTGTCTTGAAAACATGGTCATGTCGCATATCCAGAGCCCTGAGCAAACCAACCGAGGACGGCACTGATCTCAAACGACTGAAGGGAGACAACACACCTTAACAAAAGGGATGCTAAAATAACACCACATTCTCATGCAAGCAGGAATGGAAAAGAAATGCATATTCAGGCAGTTGAGAGAAGCCAGAGCGGGTAATTACTGTATGTTTCTGCTCTCAGCAGACTATTCAAAAGAACAGCAAAATGAAAGTATCTTTCCTTTTGTAGGATCAGGAGACTCTTGGTGTCGTCAGCTAAAAGCCAACCTATGTCTGGCCTAACTATTAATCATGCTCAACACAGCTTACGGCTGTGTGTGGAGAGAAGACAAAGTCCAGTACCTGTAACACTGCCCGGGTCCTGTACGTCCTGCTCTGCCCGAGCGCTGGTTGGCATTAGCCTGGCTGATGGGATACACCTGGAGAGCGTCCATTCCAATGCGGGGATTGAAAACCTGTTAACAGAATAAATAAGTGAGTAAAAAATAACAGTCAGACTGCACACAGGGAGTATATGGTGTGCAAAGAATATATATATAAACGCAATGTGACCTTGAGTTTGCAGTATCCTGAATCCACAACAAACATGATGCCGTCCACAGTGAGTGAAGTCTCAGCGATGTTTGTAGCAACAATGCATTTCCTCACACCGTCTGGAGCCTGTAAGAGGAGAAAGAGAGTCAGCCTTTTATCCACAGGTGGATTTTTTTTGTAGATATAAAGAGAAGATATGCACACACCATTATGGGCAGTTAAATACAAACCTTCTGAAAGATCTTGGCCTGGAGGTCAGAGGGCAGCTGGGAGTAGATGGGCAGCACAGCCAGAGGAGGAGCATTCTCCAAGTCCTCCAGCCTCTCCACGATCTGGTCTGACGTCACCTGCGAGGACGAGGATACAAATCATTTTAATTATGAACATAAAATAAAAAAATACTGGCCAGATGTAATCAGCAAGATAGTGCTTGGTAGGTTGTGCTCAGGTCGTATTAACTTTATTCCCATCACACATTTATACATGTATTTCAGATCTTTAATGGCAAAATGATTAGAAGGTGAAATGTTTGAGTGATAACAGCAGCTGTCTGTCTCACCTCGATATCCTCCTGCCCAGGCATAAAGATGAGGATGTCTCCCACCAACCCACTGAGGTGGATCTGCAGGGCCTGCTTCACTGCTGCCTCCACGTAGTCCTCCTGAGGAGTCTACACAGCACAAAACATAACCAATGACACTGTTAGAAGTTAGCTCACATGCCGGTTTACACAGTGCATCTGTAGGGTGATATATTGAAGGCTATAGAGCAAATATAACCGAAAATGATGTCTCATTTTAGTGCGCTTATGTCTGTCATACACATTTCTTGCAAGGTTATACAAATATTTTAAAAGTTAACAAATTCATTACGATTCAAGATTATTGTACTTTGAGAAAACAGAGTCTTGTTAAGAAAGACAGAAACATACCTTGCTGAACAAGATGTCAACAGGAAATGTTCTTCCTGGAATGTGGAAAATGGGCACGTTGCCAAAAAACGCAGCAAACTTGTCTGAGTCCATGGTTGCAGAGGTAACTATGAGCTTCAGATCAGTGCGTCGAGATACCACCTGATGGGAGACAGAGGACGGAAAGGACATAGATGATTGCAATCATTAGACACACAGCGCATGCGGCTCTGCGTACGTCCACCTATGTTACGTGGTTGTGTACTGACCTCGCGCAGCAGGCCGAACAGCACATCGGTATTCAGGGAGCGTTCGTGAGCCTCGTCCATGATAACAGCACTGTAGTGGTCCAGGTCCGACTCCCTCAGAGACTCCCTGAGCAGGATGCCGTCTGTCATGTACTTTATCAACGTTTTCTCAGACGTGCAGTCCTCAAAACGGATGGCGTAGCCAACCTGCAGGTAACAATGCAGGAATAATCTGATAAAAACGTACTTTCTTACAGAAAACATTACTGTGTGACATGCAAAAGGGATTACAAAAGCAAACTAAACATCATTCAGAAAAAAAAACCACCAAAAAAATTAAAAACCTGATTGTTTTTGCAGTAACTCAAACTGGGTATTTTTGACCATCTCTGTCTAATCTGAGTAGCTTCTAATTCCAGTCCAAACCTCAGGCCAGGAACATACCATGTTTTCCCTTTTTCCACTAGATGGCAGTGTTGTACAGACTATGACTTTATAGAGTTTGTGTGTGTAATGCAGCCCTCACACTGGGCATCACACAATACAAGAATTATTCAAAACAACTTTATGGCAAAGGACAAAGGACACAGTAGCTCCATTTGCAAAATGCAATAATAAAGTGGTGACTGTCTGCTGGAGCATCAAACAACCGTCTTACCTCCTCTCCAAGGTTGGTGCCAATCTCCTCGCTGACTCTCTTGGCCACACTCATGGCTGCCACTCTTCGGGGCTGAGTGCAACCCACCATGCCATAGCTGGTGTAACCATCCTCATGCAGGTACTGGGTCAGCTGGGTGGTCTTCCCACTGCCCGTCTCCCCGACAACAATCACTATGCTGTTGTCCCTGCAGGAGCCGGTAAACATGTTGATCAAGTTATATCTCAGTCAAACTATAACACATTACAGTTTTGATGTCACTTTTTTGGAAAACTGGGGGGATGAGGGATAAAATCGATACCTTATGATGTTGAGAAGTTGCTGTCTGACGGCAAAAATGGGCAGGTACTGTCTCTGCTCCAGAAGGCTCTTCTTCTTTGCAAACTCGCTGCTGGCCTCGCTCTTCTCTTTCATGTGGTCTGCAAACTTCTGTTCTGCTCTGTAAGCCAGAAAAATCACCAGAAATGAATAGGGCAGGTGCATTATTAAAAAGCAAATGTGAAATGTCATCTAGATCCAAACTTTGCATAGACTTGTCTGGTCACCTGTAGTCTACTTTGCCGTCCTCCCCAACCACTTTGCCACCAGAGACGTCTTCTTCCTCCGTCTTCTTAATTCCCATGATGTCTCCCAGCTTGGTGCCTGCCAATTCCCAGTGTTTGTGCTGTGCCTGAAAACATAAATATTCATATGTTATAATATGATTATGAAAATTAGAGCTTCAGCCCGTAGCTACAAACGCAGATTGCAATTTTTCATTTGTCAAGTTGTTTCACCTCACAGACGGTGGTTTGCAGTTAAAATGTCATCGACTGACCAGGTAAGGTGAATGAATGAATAAATTGAATTGAAGTGACGAAGTTAGACAGCACTGGCATTATCAACCGGACAGCTGCACACCAACAAACCCCATTAACATTTCTCTACGGCAGCGGATGAAGATCATATCTACTTTTTGTTTAGTGCTTCACCATATTTCTCCATAAATATGAATGTAGCAGTTCATTTAAAATCCTTACTATCCTTATTTGTTTTACATTTTATATACAGTTTATTAAAACAACAATAGCATCACTATCCACACTTTTATTAGTATCAAAGGAATGTATTTCTTACACCACACAAAAACCCAAGCATTATGCAAAATAATGCCAACTGCATAATTTTGCATGATTTAAATGGCTGTTAATTCAAAACATATGGGCAGTCAGAACTGCAGATTGTTATTTGTATAAAATGGCTAATGCAATCATTGTTGCACTACAGCTATTTTAAAGTGCTTTTCCAACAAAGAAAGGAGGCAGAATTTCTGTCTGAGAGGTCCGGGATTTGCCATTAGTGTAATAATTTATAATTTGTTATTTCAGACCTGCTCTTAGTTTTAGTTGATAATTCAGCCAAACCTTCTTGCGTTCTTTCTGCTCACGATGTTTACGGACAAGCTGGCTGCCTTTACGAGAGATGATGGCCATGTCGGAGGTCGCATCTTTCACAGGGATGACGGGCTCTGGCTGAAGAAGGAACACAAACACACAAACAACGGCATTATTAATACAAATAAACTGTAAATCTCGAGACTACGGGCCTGAGATCATGAACTGTTTCGGTCTTGTTTACCTGCTTGGTGAAGACTATTCTTCCATCGAGAAAGGGAGGAACAAGGTTGTGAACCAGCAGGTGGACCTTGGCAGCATTGTCCTCCTCGAAGTCTTCGTCCACCTCCAGCCTCTGCACCACACCACTGGTCAGCATTCGGTTGGTTTCCCACCGCTCGTTATCCTGAGACAAGAAACACAGCGCGTTACAAAGACGTACCGACTCAGACAGATACACTGACAAGACAAATACACAAGTTGTTACACACTTCTACAGTATGTTCCTGTGCATGCAGACACACGGTTCTGATAAGAAGCCGTTTGTTGAAGTGTTTGTACCTCGTTAATCTGTCGCTTCTGAGCAGATATTCTTTTTTGCGTTTGCTTCTGAAGGATCTGCTCTCTCTTCTTCACATATTCATCAGAGGTGGAAGTGAAGGGGTTGTGGAACTCATCATAGCCTTCGTCCATCATGTACCAATCTCTGTCAGCTTGCTACAAAACGGTGACGCAATTAGAAATGTAAAAAAAAAAATCCTTTTTACAAAGATCACAGTTTCTTTGAGGCATAAATGAGGGTTAACTGTGCCGCTCACCTTCTGGTCCTCCTGCCACTGCTCTTTCTCGTCCTCATTATCAAACATGATTCCTCCCTCTCCATCATCTTTCCTGCCTGAAGAAGAGGCAGAATGAAAAACGTCATTAGACAAACAATGATTCAATCCTGCACTGTGACAAAAGGCCTTGGTTTTAGAATAGTACCTTTTCCTTGCGATAAACGGGGTGTTGAGCCCAAATGCTTTCTGTCATTGGCCCACTCGTTGTACTTGTACGATGGGGTGGGCAATGGTGTGTCGTCTGGGTAACGGCCTCTGACTGACCTATGCACATAGCAGACCGACATTATGTAAGCATGAAGGAGCAATCGTCTGTGAGCAGCACAGCTTTTCAAGTCAAATGAGAAAAAGCAGAACGTAGTGAGGATTTAGAAAAGCCTCTGATATGTCTAAGTGACAGTACATAATATAATGCGAGCTAAAAATGTGAGTGTGCATTAGGGATGCTGAAAAATGTAGTTATATCAAATACAAATAGCCACATTACAAAATGCAAATAACCAGCAGAGGACAAATAAGAAGCTTGGAGAATGCAACCATATCCAAACACTTGGACTTTATCTCTATGAGAACAATCTCATTTTGGCACTTTTATTCATTCTTCAAGACAGACATATAGGTAAGGATCTACTTCGAAAACAAGGTGACTTTTTTGTTTAACAGAAAGCAAAATTAGCATTTTGTTATACATATAAATACAACTACTACTACACAGAAATACAACTTACCACTTACAATAAAAACTAAAGTATTGCCTTAATGTGTATTAGATCTGCTGAGGAATACAAAGAATATTTTTTCTAAGTTTGTTTTCAGTCACAATTATTCTTAATGCAGTCGACCATAATGTTTGGTTATTACAAATCTATTATTTTACAGAACATTTTTCAAGTAAAACTAAGGCTTTGGGGCCAGAAGAAAGAAAACAGTGAGACACCATGACTGACTGTTGTTTACCTGTCCCTCCTCTCACTCTCTCGGCCGGAGCGATGGCTTCGCTCTGAGCGATCCGACTCTCTGTGAGATGGTGCTGGAGACGGAGACTCCCACTGGGAGTGCCGGGAACTGCCATAACCACTGTCGTCCTCCTCCCAGTTTGAGCGTGATGGCGTGAAGGAATCTATGTAAACACAAAATAAGTTTAGTCAAGTAACTGAAGAAATACAATCCTATTCTGACTAATCAATTTAAATAAAAGCACATAAACTGTACCTCTCGGGCGGTGTTGTGGTGTTTGAGGTTCATCTCTCTTACTGCCCCGGCTGATGCGTTCAGACCAGCCATCTCTCTGCGAACGATCACTCCTCTCACTGCGCTCCGAACGATCCATCCGGCTGCTGCGGCTGCTCTCTCGCTCATCTGACAGACAGAGCAAAGTTACTCTCAACCACCTCAACAGAGCTAACATTTTCCATCATCACTGACTGTGCTATAATTTCAAATACTTGATCCCTTACTAACTCACTTGCCTTACTTACTTGATCCCTAACTGTAAAGAAAAACAAATTCCTTAATATTCTGAATTTCTTTTAATGTATCCAATTTAGATTAATACAATACATATAAAGCAAGCAGAGCCTCCTATTTAAGAGACTACTACCAGCGAATGTTTGGAAATTTGACTTGTTAAATGATGCTGGAGAACAACCGAAGGTCACATTAATATACAGTTACTGTTCTGCCACATGACTAAACAATCTTTAGATTCACCTCTTTCACTCCTTCGGTCTCTGCCCTTATCTCTGCTCCTTTCTCGGTCTCTGTCTCGGTCTCTGTCTCTGTCTCTGCTCTTGTCCTCTTTGGAGGAGGCGTAGACGCCGTGCTCACGTCTGTCTTTCTCTCTCTGCTGGTGCCTGCGACGAAACTCTTCACTGACCCCTCCGGGGTTAGAGGGCGTCTCTGAGCCAGTCACACGATACTTCCTGTTGGCAAGACTAAAAATAAAGTATTAAACATTAGACATACTCTACATATTTGTACTTTACTAAAGTTAACTAAATAATCAGTGAGTACAAGGTGCACAAAGAAAACAGTATGAACAAACAAGCAGTGTTAATGTTCCAGATTCTTGTTTTTCTTTTGTAAGCGCTTTAACAAAAAACTAACTAAAAAAATGAGGTTGCACATGGGGAAAGTAACCCAGCATAAAATCACTATGACGTTATGAAATCAACTATATTATGAACAACAAACACAATATACCACACAATTATGAATTATTCAAATACATTTACCTAATTCAGCCCTGTATAAAATGTGTCTCTTTACATTGTGTTCATTGCATTTTTTATTTAAACTCAATAGCCGTTATTAAATGTTTTTTAATTCATGTGATTTCTTAATTGCAATTGCATTTTATTTCTCAATCTCACCATGTGAAAACATGATGACAATAAAAATCATTCTGATTCTGAAATAAAATAACAGATCTGGTAAGTATTTATTTATAGGACATTCTCTTATTTCATTATGTCTTGTTTATTCATTATTGTACATACTGGCTCTCTGAAGACAAGAGAAATAGGTGTTGCCTGTCTCTTTGTACATTATCAATAATTTTCCATAAAGTACAATTCTGTGTAAGGCGCTGATGCTCACCTCTCCTTCTTCGCAGCACTGTTCTTATCATCATCTTCTTCATCAGACCCAGAGTCACTTTTGCCCTCCTCCCAGTCCTTGTAGGAGGAAACCTTTGACTTCTTTCTATCTCTCTCATCGGCACTAGCGTCCGTCTGTTCCTTGCTTTCACGCTCTTTCCTCTTCTGTGCTGCCAGCAGATCGAGGCCCAGCAAGGAGGTGCGTGGAGTGGGTGCCCGAAACACATGGGGCTCTGAAGCTGCACTCTTCTTCTTTACGATCAGTCCACCAACTTGAGCAGAGGGGTCAGTCCCTTCCAGTCGATGCATGGAGACATCGTCATCCATTCTCTGTGGGGAAATAATGACGTGTGCAAAAGGTGAAAATCTGCAAAGCTAATAACTTTTTCCTGATGACAACGCCTGTAAAGCATCTCTTTTGGGTGCTGCTGAACTTGTGCTGCAACTAAGCATTAATATTCATTATCATTTATAATTCAGTCAATATTAATGATTAAAAGGTCAGGAAATTGATAAATGCCGATATCAGGATCAAAGATGACTTCTATTCGTTTTGTGTGCTTTGCCCAACCACTCCTGGCATAAATCAACATTCACATTTGAAATATGAAAACCAGTGATTCTTTGGCACTTTTGCTTTGTAAAAAAAAAAAAGAAGAATTTACAAAGGAATGGATAAATACTTGCAGATGAATTTTCCTTATAAAGAAGAAACATGAACAACAAATTGTTGATAAATCACTAAAACAATTAACAGGTAGTTAATTCTGTCAGTCTGCAAACTCATCTTGCACCGCACTGAACTGAGATATGTGTCGGTTTCTGACCAATGGATCACTGGCATGCAAGATTACAAGCTTTTATCTTTAATTGATCATGATTTTGAGTTGCATTCAAGCTCAGAGTTAACAGCTGAAGAGACAGAAATTACATAAACAAATTCAGAAATATATTTATCTATGATTGTACACCATAAGAAAGTAAGTCCATGCAATCGCTACATACACGTGTGCACCCAAAAATGTAAACCCATATGTTCGTATACAACCATTTACAAATTTAAAATGAAGCAAACCCACAGACTCCATCTTTTTATCCAAGTTAGAAGTCTGACTGCTGTGGCTGTTTTTATCCTAACTCGTGGGATTGAATCAGGGTTGTTGAAATCATAAGAGCAATCAAACTAGAATTTCGACACAAAGAGGGGAGGTCCAATAATCTATTAACTTAGTCGGCAACAACTCTAGAAACACTGACACCTCCATTATAAAGCCACAGCTCATTCATATCTGACATTCACACAACATCGACATCTTTTTGTGACTTCACCACTTCGTATGTTTGGCCACGATTAGGGACGGGGCCATTAAACAGTGCATCCATAATACTGCGTTTGTTTATTCCCTATTACTTTAAAATAAATTAGCTTTACCTCAGACAGAGCAGCTAGCGGTGGCGGGCCAGTGAGCTATACGGCTGTATGTCGAGCAGTCCGGGCGGCAAAACGTGAAACTCACAAACCGCGGATAAAAACAAAGTGTCGAGCTCCGCTAATCATCACATAAAGAGTCCCCGATATGAACAACCAGTGACGACCGCCGAAATATTTACACAGCGCCTGTCGTAAACTAAACGCGTATGTTTACAGACAAGGGAGCAGCCATTGTCGTCCCACAAGTCTTAGCGGCGGGAGGGAGAAAAAAAAGCCTTTCAAACTTTATTTAAACAGGTTTTGTTAACAGACAACCAGCAGTGAGGAAAAGGCGGCATTCATGTCTAATATGATGCAGTAAGTACAAAGGATGAAGGGAGCAGGTAATAATGTTGGCAGTAAACACAAAAACTGCACTATAATTAAAATAATAATTATAAACAAAAAAGGTGTAAAAGTCCATAAAAGATTTGTGTATCTATTATGTATGTATTATTATTTTTTTAAATGTCTCTCAGAGAGTTGACAACATTATAAAACATACCACATTTTACTTCCCCCATGCAAAGTTGTTGTTGTTGTTTTAATTTCCGTGATTCTTTACAATTTTTCCCAGGGTTTTATGTGGCATTTAAAGAGGGAAGTGGGCCTGTAGTGGGGCTCCACACAGCAAATGATTGGGAAAAATATTACTTATGAAGATCTCAAAGAAGAGAAGATTAAAGAGATAGTCCAGAACTAC
>JAOXYL010000001.1:24673563-24689546 GCA_028564955.1 Terapon puta
TGACTGTATGCCATAAGACTCAAAATAGGCACATGAAACATGTGATGATACAAAAACTTTTAATGGTGCTCAGAGAAAGGATTACCTCTCTGGTGTGAGCATATGTAGAATATGATATGATTTTAGTGTTTTTATTATCACAACCATCTTTTAAATGAAAAGGTCACACAGGTATCTTAAAACATTGCAGAAGTCAGGTGCCCGTATTAACACTGAAAAAGGAGTGTCTCTCATGGTATCATTGCCCCCATTCGTACAGATAATTTAAAATCACTTCTCATGCACGTCCAGTGAAGTGAGAAATAGAAGTTAAAATCCAGTTTTCTTTAATGTAAAAATAAATCACAAGTTTATATGAGCAGTCTGAAATATTAAATGAGATAAATGAAGTGGGTGGGAAAGTTGCACAATCAAATAAATGTAAATGTAAAATAAATACATTTTGTAACTTAATTTATTTTTTAAATTGAGTTTTAAAACAAAGTGCACTCTCTCTTTCAGTGATCATTATAACATTGTGTAGTGACATAGTAATGCTGGTGGGTTTAATCATACTTTGAATTTGTTCAACATGAAAGACACACTGCTTTGTAACAATCAATGTTTTAACATGATTAGATAACTTTCCACAAAACAGTACACGTGACTATGCTGTCTGCTGCTTTTACTTGTCAGATTTTTTCCTCAAATATTGTCATAGCATGTTTGATATAATGCAGGCTAACTAAGTCATGTTTGGATTTTGCCATTGGGCACAAATACAAACCTGATAATTCATATAAATACATCTTAGTTTTGATCAATATGTCCCTGAGAAACTGCCTTACTTATTGGTTTATGTGTAATCAGCTGCCACATGAAGACAATAACACTAATTTAATTATTTTCCTTGCAGGACGACAGAAAGAAGGAGCCAGCAAAGGTAAAGCCTTTTTTCTGATTATCTGACCTTGTCTTAACTAAAACAGAAGAGTCATTGAAATTAATTTACTATGATGATAGTTTGTTCCCAAATCACTGTGTATCTTTTTTTAATATGTGTCCTTTTTTATGTGCTGCAGGCGGTTCATGACACAACTTCAGGAGACTCCAGGTGAGTTGTCAGGATGCTCCTTATTTAAAGTTTCTTGCTCCAAACATTAACTCAGGAAATACTTCTGGAAACAGAAAGTGAGAAGAAAAACAGGGAGAAAGTGCAAATAATTGTATATGACATAAATATTTTCTGATGCGTACAGATTTCTGTATTATTGATTTATTTCTTTAAAATGATCATCACAAACACTAAGTGAAAAACGAGCCATGATTGTAAAAAATTCACATCGTTTGCTTTGTTCACTGAAATTGCTCTGGCTCAAAAGACTCATACTTTGATTTGTTTTTTGTTCCCAGCGGCTCCTGGACCACGTGGTTGATACCTGCCATCATTGCAATTGTTGTTGGTGTCGTGTATCGCTACTACGTCTTTGAACACAAGTCCTCTTGAGTTCTGTTTTCATGTCATTCTTTTTCATCTGGAGGCCTTGAAATGTTTGACCAAAACCTCCTCACACTGAACGCACACAATTGGGAATGTGTGCGTCTTCTTCAACAAGAAAAAGGAGGGGAGCAGTTTGATAAAGTACTTTTGTCCTTGTCCGTCTACATAGCGAGCACCAAATAGACAGTTGGGCAGAGACTTTATTAAATTGTCTGCCATCACTTTCTTTGTATTTCATTGTCACTATGCCTGTTGTCATTAATGTTAAATATTGTCTTTAACTTAAGTTTCCATATGCATTTGACCCAGTTTGGTGTCTGTATGTACATTGCCCATTTGCCTGCTCAGAGAAAGGTTTTCGACAGCCTGATTCACACACGCCATCATCGCACAGATGGAAACATTGAAAGAGATGTTAGTATGCAGGATGGTGGTGAAAGTCATAACTTCTAATAATTTTCTTACTTTTAATAAAGCGAGAAATGTTACTGCTGCCTGTTGGTAAGAATCATGAGTTTATTCCATTCACTCCTTACAGCTCGAGCAATGCTTGAAAGCATTTAGCACTCGGTTGTAAATGCACAGTCTTTTCAATTGTGTAATTGCAGTGTCAGATCTATTTGTTGGTTCACTTTTAACAACAGGAGTGAATTGTATCATATCTGTGATTATTTAAGGCATAATATGTTCTGACTGGTTCATGTTTTCTACAGTTTTCTTGTCAGGAATTTGTGTAAATGTTCAAAATACCTGATCAATATATTAATATAAATTTCCATAGTATGTAATAATACGATGATATTTTATTACCCAGATATAATTGTTAACCGTGAATGAATGAATACCATTGAAACAAGAGCAGAAGTTTGTTTTTTGATTTTTCTGTTTTTAAATCTTCACTATGCCATTTGTTATTTAACTGATGCTTTTTGTTCATTGTAATGCATCTTAATCCGTTGTTTCGGGGAGTTGTACTGGTACAGGTCACTGGAGGGTTTGAATGGTCTTGAATCAGGTCAGCCAGTTGTTGCTGGAGCTGGGTGTCTTTCAGGCTGCAGCTTGTCACAACACATATTTAATTATCTATTTTAGTCTTTTTTTTAATTGTCTGGGTTGCTGTTCAGAGTTTGGCTCTGTCAAATATGTTTTGATTTAGATTATATTTGCATTTCTAAAATCAGTCGTTATTGAATATTCTGAAACAGCCATTAGCCACATTACTTTCAGCAAAGTATATTTATATCGCAATATGTTAACAATTCACAAAAGTTTAAAACTTCAGAATAGGACTTGCTGCTATTTTTTTTTTTTCACGTGACAACGCTTTTACTTGCTAAATTCTGTTGGTTGACTTTGAACTCAATATTTGTCATCTCTTTGCATTTCAACTGCCATTTCCTGTCATTAAAAGTCTCTTTGAATAAAATGAATCTTTCAGAAAGTTTAATTGGCTTCTCACTGTGTGAAAAACGCAAATCTATAAGAACATATGTTCTTTGTCCATATTAAACGCAATATGAATAAGATTATCATTCTTAATATATGTTACTTTAGTTCACCAGTTTGGAGATTCAGTAATGTCAGAAAAAAATATCTGAATGGAAAAACACCACATGCTGTATGCAAACAGTATTACATGCAAGACTGATGGAGCAGCTGATCTTGTGTGCAGGAAAATTAAATAAAATATCTAATAGTTAATCAAACCCTTGTCTCCTAAGGAGAGTTTGCTATACCTGTTAAATATCCATTAATGTTGAAAGAAAATGATCTATTTAAAACTACTTAACCTAATGAAGATTTAATAATTTACAAACCACCAAAAAAATATTACAAAATAAAGTTGAAGATGGCTTGACAGTAAACAGAAAACAAGAAAATTTCAATAAGAGCATATCTTATTAACATCGTGCTAAATAAGCATAAAAACTCAGAGATAAAAGTATGTCTTAAATAGAGATTCAAACACTGAGTTTGTACCAGGTTATTCTGATCACAAAAGTGCGGACAAATTAATTATTGCCTAACCTGGAAAACAATGACAAGTATGTCGGCCAAAGAGGACAGACAGAAACCAACCTCTGCTCTGGATAAACCCGTTATTGTTGAGACCAGCCACAAGTGTAAAAATGACAGGTTGATCCTGGCAACGAGGAACAAGCCCAAACACGAGCACCGGGTATCTGGGCTGGCCAGAAAACAACAACGCTCGCACACTTTGTCATGACACGAGGCGGCTACAGCCTCTCACGGTGTCACAGGTCACGGCCTGGTGCACTGTGTGGGCCCCTCTGCTGCATCGCTCATCATGCATCTGACTGTCCCAGTTTAAATACTGTCTCAGACCATTATGATGACAAAGATGACTAATTGTACTGGTAAATGTCTGCGATTATGCAGTTCTCCTTCCTTCTTGAAATATTCATAAACCCAACAGTGGATAGGACGTCACGGCAGCACTGCGCTAATTTGAAAAAGAAAGATTTAGCAGCTGGTTTTGATTTCGCTCAGTGGTCCTGCTCTTGGCTGCAGTAACTGAGACGCGTGTTCATTCATACTCGGATGACCAAAGGCAATGTGCTCCCTGAAAAATGGCATTCAAGTCCTGACTGCCCAACATAGTGACACACTGTGGGAGCAGGCGACACATTTGTGACAGCAAGAAGAGAGTGAAGTCTCCTTTTCATACTCTCATACAGGGTGGCATGCAAAAAAATAACTGAATGAGCCTCACATGTGTGCAAATGTAATTTAAAGAAAAGGTACACAATTGCAGGCAATAATGTGGTTATACACTTTTATGTGTTACACTCCTAATTTGTTTGGGTAACCATTTCACAGAGTGATACACACATAAAGTGGGAAACACTTGAGTCCTGCATATGCCTGCTCCCCTCGGCTACTTTTCCCGTGGAGAGGAGCAGGAAGCAGTGATTGAAATTAAAGCCTTTCCATCTGCAACCTCCACAAGAGCCCTCACAGAACAGAGTGGCCATGGCCGGCATGCCACCGCGAGCACAACACACAGTGATCCTTTTTAATCAGGTGGGGTATATCAAGAACTGGATGTCCTCTTGTTGCATAAAACGATCAATTCTTTAAAAACAATGAAGCATTGTAGTCACTCTTAAAAAGACTGATGGTGCTGCCTTTCCTTCTTGAGTTGGCTTTCTTAGATGAGCAACAATGCCACCAAAAAATCTGATTAAAATACACACTCAGTAATATAAAATGACAAAAAAAAACATCTTATTTAGCACCATGTTAACAAGTTAGAAAGGATTACAAATGATTGAGGTTTAAAAGATGTCATGTTCTTTCACCGTGCCATTCTCAAAGTGGACACAAGGTGGCACTGCAGCCCCAAGATGTTTAAATGTCAGTCGTTTCTGTTGGCCTTTCCCACATACAGCGGAAATATGTATATTAAATCTTACTTGTGCGCCCACTCCAATACATTTATCGCATAATTCAGCTGTGTTTATCTGCAGGTTTTCATGGAACAGCAGAGCAAAAACAATGCAGTCACACATGGTGGGAAAGACATTATGCAATAATGAAAAAAACAACCTGCAACACTGTTGCTGTGATGGTGTGGTTCTGATAAAAGGATGGTTTGAAATAATACCTAGAGACAAATATGCTGGTAAAACTGACACAGGGCCGCTGTATGAAAACATCTGGACTGTTTCTGCACTCCCGTCTACGGTCGAAACAGCTTGGCACTTGGGAGATCATTGTTTTGTGATCCCAGTAAGAAATATTTAGAAATTATGGGTAACTGTGGGTAATGGGTAAATGTTTTTTTTTGTTTTTTTGTTTTTTTTGCATTTATTCCATTGGCCATTTTACATCCATGTCAGCCTTGATGTTGCTACAATTACGAGCAGACAGAATGATGAGCTCTTATGAGACAGCATATTGTGTCTGTGGGTGTACATGAAGCCCTCAGATAGACATCCTTCCCCATGACTGAATCGCCTGTCATCCTCAAGGAGAGCCGAGGCTGCTAATGCACAACACTCTGGCATTTCCTGAGAGACCAAAAATCTCAAACGTCTGGAAAAACACTTACGGATGCTGCAGGGAATAAACGTGATCTCTGACAAGTGCTTTGAGTCGGTCAAAAAGGTCACCTATGCATGGAGCAGATATTCAGTGTAATCTGTGTTACACGGGACAATGTGAGGTTCATCTTTTGTTTATTTGAGAAGGAAGGGACTCTGTGGTGGTGGAGACACACCCGCATACAGAGAACCATTGTCGCGTTTTCTGTCTGAGGTGGGAATCTCAAGAGGCTTTTGCAGCTTTGACAACAGGCTAAAAGGTTCACTAAAAACACTCACCTCTCGTAATAAAAACATTCCCAACTTTTCCTTTTTTTTTCTGAAGGACTTACAACCACGAAAAGATTAAATTCTCTCGGGAAATAAAGTCCAATTTCGCTTCCTGTCGAGCCACGTTTCGCAGCCTGGGTCCTTGCTTCACATCATTATGAGGTAACATCGTAAAAATATCAGTTCTGGTACAATAACATGAAGCAGTCAAATGTATATTCCTGAATAAATTACATATAATAATATTTTACATGATCTATGTGATTGTGCATATGCCGTATTTCAATATGTCTATGCTGATTTGCAAACAATGTTGTCATTACATCACTTTACGTATATTAAGGACGCACCTATGTTATCCGTCCCTAATTACATTCTTTGTTAAACTAATGCTGCCCGACTAACAAGCCAGTTATTGGCCTCATGTTTTTATATAGACCTGTTGCTCGCCCTTCACCAGCAAATGCAGCAGGCACACAATCAATCGAATTTCTACCCACCATTATCCAGAGGCCAAAACATCATGTTCTCATCTTCTGATTTTTTTCAATCACGTAACTCCATATCCGTGGCACAACCTGTTATCTAACACGGTGACGGTAGGTAGTCATTAGCATAAACCAGTTCAAATTATTCATTGTAAAACTCAAGAAACTGAACACTGAGGACAAACGTTACTGAAATCTATTGACATTTCACATGTGCATTTTGATGAATAATAATGTCAAGAAGTATTTTAATGTTTAATCACCTGTAAGTGGTAATGAGAAATATATTTTAACCCTAACCCAATGATTACAGACACACTTGGAAAATGGTACTCCAGCATCTATTATACGAATGAACAACTCAGACAAAACAGACAACTTTTGAAAATCTCATGTCAAGATAGTATTGAGAAAGTATTAAATGTGCCAGCTGCAAACAGTGAGAGACTTTCAGTTGTTCTGGTAGTTTGTTGCTCATCTAATCTGTGCATGCTGTTTTTAATGTACTGTTTCCAGTTATATAATGCCTACACTGTGACACAATAGTAGGTGAGGAAATTAATTCATTTTCAGCTCTTATTTCAGCCTGACAAATATACACTTTTCATAGCCTATTATAAAACAGCATAACTCATCATTTCTAAATCAGCAGTAGTCTAATCTCTCTGAATTACATTCATACATACTGTATGTGTACATATATATATGTTTTACATATTGTGGAAACACTGCAAGCATGAAATTCTAGGGTTTTTGCTTTCCATGTCCTTCAAGCAAAACATGATCATTTATTCATGAGAAAAACAAATCTACAAGTGTTGTAGAAGAGCTTGCAGCTCTACTATCCACCTGACCCCAAGTTTTGGAGAGATGTCCACAGCATACTGAAGCACCGATGTTCACTGTGAGCAGACCATGCTGTTTTGTCTGACAAGGCAGAGCAGCGCATGCAGCAACATGGTGTCTTAGGAGTGAACAACTTTATGAGACTCAGTTGCTGTGAGTAAGGTACCCTGCCTGTTTTGTTCTCATCACATGTGGAGTGCAGCAGAACGACTGTCTTGCTAATGATGTGTCTGTAAAATACCTAACTCAGATTAAGCGAGGACACAATTCAAAGGCATAATGCTTTATTTCATAGATCATCCACAAATCATACATCTATACATTAACATTATTTGTTCATTATTTATAAAAATTAAGAATTTAGAAACAAAAGTTTTATGCATACAAAAAGGTCATTATTAAGTGGGCCATTTTTCTTCTTTTTCTTTCTGATTTAGACTGTCTGATGTTCAATACATTTTAGATCACTCCTACATGTTAGTGGGGAGGCCACCATTAGCGACACCGAGCAGCAACCCAAAGGCTAAAATGAGTTGCATAAAACATTTCTGAATTTGAGTTTATTTTGTACCATTTTGGAAAACTACATTTATTGAATCACGCTCAGCCGTGTCAGTTGACTCCATTCAGATAAAGGTGACGTGGGCATTCCCAAGATGAATCCATGCTGAGGTAAGAAATGCTGAGAGGAAAATCACTGGCTTAATATCTCAAAATAAACAACCACAGCCTCAGAAGTTACCCAAGTTATCTCTTGACGGTGCAAATGTGGTGACCTTTCTGCGGTGTATCTGCTTAATTACTTTTTCCTTGAATACACTGAAATGCCGTGACTTAAAGGTTAACTTCTCCCAGCTGTTATATGCCAAGGTCTTCTATGCACCATTTGAATGGAGGGAGCTGGCCTCAGTCCTTCAAAGTGCTTGTAATTGGATAGTGATGCATGTGTACAAATGTCTCATGTGAATACAAAGTCTAAATATCAGTTCCTTGTGATGGACTCATTGATTAACCTCAAATGTGTGAAGTGAGATATTTTGACCTCAGCAAAGTCTAGATACATAACAGCTGACACTATTAAAAGACTGATTGTATGTCTGCATACAGAGTAATGGCAGGTGTTTCTGGGTAACAGACCAGATTGATAACCAACTATAAAAAAAAAAAAAACAACTATATAAAAAAGGTGGTTTAAGAGGCCGTCTCTGACTGTAAATCAAATCTTGCTGCATGAGTAAAACAAAAAAATCCAAATAAGTTATAAATTGAATCTGCATTCCAGCAAACTTAACACCAATGAACATTGATAAAACATAAAAAAATAAGAAAATATAATCAATTTAACCCAAATTATGAAGGTGTAGACTGTACAGTGTTTATTTCAAATACTTGCCATCAGCAGCCTGTCTTAGTGTCAAACCATTTGCGCTGCAACCAGTATGACTCATTATTCCTTTCTTACCCTCCATATGTAGGGATATATCAATAACTCCTCTTCAGTCGATGAGCTTAGGTCAGCAAGACAGCACAGAGCTCACTGACCTTTGTGGCCTTTATCACGCCACTGGTGCTTTTCAGCTGCACACACATCCTAGGCCAAGGTCACCAGGGTGCAGGTGGAGGATACGCTGGAGGACCGCTCGTGGACGCTGTTGTTATTATCCGAAAACACTGACACGAACTGCGTCTTTGAAGCGCTGCAGCAGCCAAGGGTGTCAGCCAGTTCGGGGCAGAGGGCCAGACACAGCCTCTGGAGGACGAGGTGGAATTTCCTGCGGAAGCTTCGATTTATCCAGAAGTAGAAGATGCAGTTGAGGAAACCGTTGGAGGTTGGCAGCCAAACCACCACGAACTCAATCCACTCCGGCACGCTGCTCCCCGAGATCGCTGAGGGGCAGAAAACATGGAAGACTGAAGTGGGGCAAGTATCCACAGCACAGCAACAAGAGCTAACGCAGGACAGAAGCTTCTGGCTGACCTTTAGCTGACCTTTTTTTTTTTTTTTTATATGAGAGGGTCACAAATGAAACAGTCCATCTATCGTGACTTTTACGATCATGCACATAAATATTACATTTGCTTTTAAAGCCACTGATGAGCTTGTAATCCATCAACTCATAATAACATTAAAAATCCCCCCGGAGAAGGACGAAATGAATCCATCTTAACATTTATAGTCTGGATATGAAAGTACAAAATGAACTGATAGATTTGGTGGAGCGGGCTTCATCGTGAGGCTCACTGGTGTTTGGACGGCAGCACACTTTGAAGTCCCAGTTAAGACTGTCAGCTTCATTTTGCGGGGATTTTCATCCATATCAGATGAATTACAGCCCTCTTTGGGAAAGGTCTTCACTTCTAAAAATACTCAGCTGTGACTCCACTTTCTGTCTTGATTACTTCAGGACGGCACATGGTTGGGGTAAATGAGAAAAAGAGTCAAAAAAGGTCTGAGTCATAAAACTGGCCTTGAATCAGTATATTCATGCCCAGAATCACATAAATAACTTTGACAGCTATTTCTCTCGTCACATCCACGGAGAAATAGCTATTAAATGTACATTTACTTAAAGGCCAAATTTATCTCTGATCTTATCTTAGACATTGAAATGCCTCGAGTTATCTTGAGCAAAATGAAATACTACGATTATCAACAAAGCCCCTGTTGACTATCTCTTAGATTTGTAAAACATGTGACCCAAAACAGCTTGAATATAAAAATCACATACAACCATGACCTGTACTTGTCTATTTGCATTTTACACTTCTTCAGTCACTGTATGTTATCAAAGAATCTGGTCACATGAAAATGAAGTGTGCTGCAAGAGCAGTTCTCATATATTTCACAACAATAAATGCCATCTAGTCTCGACATACATCAGCTGGACCTCATTAGCTCCAAGGTGAAGTGTAGAGCAATGAAATACGACTTCTCAGATGATTACTGGCTGGTTGATGCAGGAGAAGCTACATATACACATCCAGTTTACAAGATACCTATGCATGTAAGTATGCATTTTGATTCTCAGTGGTAGGTCAGGATCATGATTTGCACACAGTGAAAGTTGAAACACTTTTGTCTTTGTGGTTAACATGCAGACTAGGGCCAAACAAGATGTTTTCAATATGAATTGTGCAGGTACATTTGACCTTTTATACCATGCGGCTACCATGAGCAGTGGTCTGTGGACATCCATAATGGACATCGAAGAGATCCTTAAGGATTCGTCCATCTATTCTGTTAGAAGCCATTTTTCCAATCAAAGTGTCAAGAGGTTTAGGCAACAAGTGAGACCCTGCCATTTTTAAAAGGTCTCCTCCCACAGTTTAAAGGTTTATTCCCTCTGATCTATTGCTCACCATTGTAGATCATAGTTGCCATGCAGGGTGTCCAGCAGGTGTAGTAGGCTGCCATCACAGGCACCAGCACCCTGGACGCCACGTCGTGCCTCCTGCGATGGGAGCAGCCGTACTTGCGAAGTTTCAGCCTCTGTCTCTTGGCGGCACACCACACTCTCAGGTTTGCGTACGTCATGACAATGGAGCAGGGGAAAAAGATGAAACCCGTCAGGCTGAGGGAGTACGCGACGTTGGTGGAGTAGGACGGGTTGCAGACGAGGGATGCGGTGGAGAAGTGCACCTCGATGATGCCTCCTGGAAATGAGATTGGCCACAGGAGGAAGAGGGGGAAGCACCAGGCGAAGGCGATCAGGAGCAGAGTCCTCCTCCTTGTCATCAGAGACGAGTACTGCAGCGGGTAAAACACGGCCAC
Source organism: Terapon puta (assembly GCA_028564955.1). Lineage (NCBI taxonomy): Eukaryota > Metazoa > Chordata > Actinopteri > Centrarchiformes > Terapontidae > Terapon > Terapon puta. Next base: position 24,684,487 of record JAOXYL010000001.1, read on the forward strand.
GTACCTCTCCAGGCTTATCGTGGCCAGGGTGTACATGCAGGTGGAGTAGACCGTGGCGTTGCAAAAGGCCACGATGTGACAAAGGGCGTCCGGCCCTGTGGTGTAGTCCTTTAGCAGACTCACCCAGAGGTTCAAGGGCATGACCAGCAGTCCAAACGCAGAGTCTGCAGCAGTGAGAGAGAGGAGAAAGTACCGAGAGTTTCTTGACCAACCGGCCACGGAGGATGTGATAACCAGGAGAACTGCAATATTTCCCAAAGTGATCATCACGCCCAAAACGATTATTATGCTTACTTTGAGGGAGCGGTGGGTCAGCTCCTGCAGTCTCTGAGGGTCCACACCTGACAGGTTGGAGTAGTCAGAGGTGGAGAGGTTAAGTGTCGGGTGCATTTTTCCTCCTTTAGAGTGGCATGAGTGCAACCAAAACATAAGGCATGTCGGGGCAAAAAAGGGTTTTGGAGGGCGGCTGGAGGACGCAAAAGATGTGAGCGGAGATGTTAGTTAGAGGTTGGAGAGTGGAGCTGCAGCTTTCACCTCAACAATCAGAGGCACACCTGCTGCAATCAGTGCTGGGTGTTACCAGTCCACCTTTCCCAACATCCACTGCAGAAGGATCACCTGTTTTTGGTGTCAAAATCACTCCTTTGTAATTTGAACTATTTTCATTTAGCTGTGTACACTTTTTTTTTTTAATCTGACCTTCTTATTTTAGGTCCTGAAATAGCTTTGAGCAGAAGTTCATTGTGTTTCTACAGTGTGTTACATTAAGGTACTGTTGCCATAGGACAACTTAAAAAACATCCAAAAGAGAAATGAATACCACTACTTTTTGAAAGATATTTATATGAGATATATCATCCAATGTGACATCCAAGCCTTGAAAAATCATCCCAAAGAAGTAAACCAGAACACATATGGGAAAAAGCAGGTACAAGCTTCAATCAATCCAAAATGCTGAAAACTATTCTTGATTATAAACTTGATTTATGTGCATTTTATTTTTTCTGTTACTTTCTATATTTAAATGTATTTGTTTCTGTTTCTCTGCTGCTGCAACCGCTGGATGTCCCCGGTCGATATTAATAAAGGTGTCTGTTCTTACCCTACCCTCAGAGGCTCGCTATGCATATTCTGTAAATGTACATTTGATTATGAGTTTTTATATTCACCCCTTTGAGTTTAATAACCAATCAGGAAAGGATATTTATAGGGGCATGTAGCAGGAAGAAGCTCTAAGTATCAAACAATGGTTGCTCATAAGGCCTTCTGTGAGGGAGGCGCAGGAGGGAATCTTAACACTTAATCTACGTGCCATACCTTTGTTAAACGAGACAGTGATCTATGCAGTCATTTCCCCCGCCTCTACTAGTGAAGAAATCTTTTTCTAGTGTGAGATCAGAGATTAAAATGCAAACTTTCAGCCATTGTTCAGCGCTAAAACTAAAATCTTGAAGTTGAGCCAAAACTAATATGACATATCAGCAGTTAGAGTTCAGTGAATCAGTTGGTCAGCTAAATGCACATATGGTAGACAAAAAAGATCTGAATCTGTCCTTACAGGTAGTATTTAGAGTTACTGCTGGATTCTGTTTCTGTGACTTGCTCTTGATGAAGTTGCCCTTTGGGTATCAGGACATCAGGGATTTGCTGAATCTTTACAGCGAGTTTTTATTTGTGACACAGAAGGCAGTGGCTTAAAACACACTAAATGATAAAATGTAGAAGCTAACCTGTATGCTCTCTCTGTGGCTTTATTAGTAACAATTAGCAAGACAGCCTCAGCCCTGCAGGGCTTTCATCACATCCAGTCGGGTTGTCTCACTAATTAGAATCAATAATAGTGCGATGAGAGAGTAAAGTGTGGCCTCTACAGATTAAGAACTAAATGTACCTAATATTGCCCATGAATAATTCAGATAAACAGAAACATTGTGGTAAAAAATAGCTAAAACACAGCTGCTTTAGAAATAAACACCAGTATTTTAAAACGGCTCTGTACCTGGAAATGATCATGTTGAGGCAAATTAATGCACCACTATTGACTGTTTTCAAAGCTCCACGTTTGCAGGGCAGCCCACTTTGGCAGGTTGCACCACAAACAAAAACAATGAGCCAGTCGACAATTCATCACTGTTACAGTCCCACAGAAAATGTACGCTCAGTCACAGCCCAGGACGGCTGACACTTCACAACCAATCACAGCCCAATTTCCACGATCACAAGCCATCAGTGTCGGTGCTTTTCTCCACCTCCTGTTCTCGTGACAAGCTTAAGTGTTTTTGTCTGCGGCGCTGAGTGGTAACTGCCAAGTTCCCTCCATCAAAAAATACTACATGACATGAGGGCAAAGAAAAGGGCAGGAAAGATAGTCGCTGACCTTCTCCGCTCAGGTAACCATCTGTTTCAGACATATTCAGCTGTGTGACAGTGAGTCCATTAAAGAGCACACACCGACCCACAGTTTCTCACTCTCCTGTATCCCCCAGGGACACTTACTCCACACATGATTTATTACATCCTGAGCAGACAATCAAACAATCTTACGCGTCTCCCATTATATGAAGAAGATTTTAACTCCTAATATTGCAGTAAATTCATCCTATGACCTTGGAAAAATATCCCTTATGGAAATTAATGGGACAATACATGAAGTATTCATCACCAGAATGGAAAGCGGTTTTACTTTGAAAATATTAAGATCAATATCAGAAAAAAATGATTGGTGTAATACAATTCAGGTAATTAAATGATATTTTTAACTCCATGATGGCAGTGGTATTACAGTACCCTCAAAACCATCAGTCTTTCTCTCCCAAGAACCCTCTGCTAATATTATTAATCTTTTAACAGCAGTGAGGCAGCTGCTACTGTGTGCCTGGGGAGGAAATTTTCCTGTAAAAAGGTACACAGCACACACACACAGAATTTAAATATGACTGTATGTATACAGTATACATATATACAGTATATGGCCCTAAGACACACAGGCACAGGTTTTCTGCTCTACCATTGGCAGATCCCCCAGAGGAGAACTGACAGCTATCTGTGTTTGATATATGTGTTTCTCGCCGTCCTAATGAGCGGATTCTCTTGGTAATGTCTAACACGAGGCCTGGAGGAGGGGATGGACTGCGGCTCTTGGGTTAATATTCTCAGTCCCTGTGCCCCAGTTGCACTCCTTCATGTTCATTGCACAGCCAATTGCATGCTCTTTACCTTATTCTGTCGCATTTTGAAAGGATGTGGAAGCACCAGACTGTTACGGATATAGCACATGATGCTACATATATTACTGAAGGGCAAAGAGTTTATGGTGGCCTATTTTTATTCAGTGGCTATGCCAGGTTTTTCTGTAAATTGTTCAATTTTTGCTCAGTCCACAATTAAGTGGTCCGTCAGGTAATGTAAAGTAGATGTAGCCTGACATTTTGTGGTATTTTTAAACAGTAACCTTATGCACATTTAAAAAAAAAAGAAGACAAATAAGAGTCTGTCAGTCTGAGCCATTCTCCTCTCAGCTCATTCATAAATCCAGCTGCTTTGAGAGTGTTTCCGTGTGGCTCAAAACATGAGATGTTTTTATGTGACAGCGTGTGAGTGTTTGTGTGTGTATGTTTCTATGCTGGGTCTACATGTGTGGGTGTGCGCACACAAAGCGGTACTTGCCCAAAGGTGCATGTGCAAATGTAGTTGATCCCATGTGAGCATGAGTGAGATGAGAGAGGATGAAATCGTACATGCTTGCAATTGAATATCCTGCGAGTGGGCGGACTCCTCCATCGGCCACCTACTGTACAGCACTTCCTGATGTGGAGGAAGGTAGCCATTGATTTGATCTGTCTGTGCATGTGTGCTTGTGAGTGTGTGTGTGTGTGTGTGTGTGTGTGTGTGTGAGAGTGTTTGTGTGGGCAGTAACACTATCTAATTCTACCAGTGAGGGCTGATGCATGATGTTTAGGAGAGATAGTATAGCGCGGCGGTGTGATAGGCGATTGTGTGAAGACTTGATGTCTGTCTTGACAGTCTGTCTAACTGATAACAGGGCTCTGCCAGCACAGACAAAACCCACCTGGCAGGTTGGAAGTTATTAAAGTGGTGTCTAAGATACATCCTCTTTGTGCCTACACACCAAATTGTACTCCCTGTGGACTGAGGAAGACCACCCTGTGCTGTATGCAGAAACTGTCAGTTTATACATATTCATGCAGAGGACAAAGTAAACAGATATTCAGATTAGACCAAATAATTTAATATCCACATTTTTATACAGGTCCACTGTTGTATAATCCTATTCTTGGACTTAAATCTAACAGGCGGTGGTAATAGTTTTACTGTAAATGGTGACAGGACGTCTCGGCTTCCCTTTGTGTTTCGACACTTTGAGGCCGAGGCAGCAAGATAACTGTGGGAGTTCATTGATTAAGCTCAATTAAAACAAGCCTATCTCAGGGATTTGCAGAGAAACATGCCGCCTTCCTAAATGTTGTGTGTGGACCGAAAGATAGCAATCTGCTGCTCCACATTCCTAAAAAAAAAAAAAAATCCTGGGTAATTTAAGCAGCACATATTGACCCTGTTACACAATGTTTGTATGTCATAGTGCCTCTGCTTCTCTCCCTTGCACAAAAATACCCACACCGAGGCTAGAATTTCAGCCTTGCGTAACAGCTAGTCCTCTTTCATTTAAAAAGCCTGGGTATTGAATATCATTTAAGACTTTTCACTTTTAGTGTTTTTCAGAGAATTACCACCGAATTCAGCTAATGTGTCTCTCTGTAGTCGATCTTATGCAACAGAGGTCTCATTCTCTGACACGTCACCTTGAAAAAGGGCTGCTGGACTTTGGAAAAGTGACTGAGGATGAATCCTTCTTTGGTGCTGCTTTCATTGAGCTTTATATTGGCTTGTCACAGTGAGAGAATGAATACGACTGTATGAATGTGAGTCTGTTTGTTGGAGCTATGTTAAGCATTCCATCATAAAAAAGGAAAATGATGTGTTCTTTGTGCTCTGTATATGTATGTGTGTGTGTGTGTGTGTGTGTGTGTGTGTGTGTGTGT
>JAOXYL010000001.1:24711323-24727300 GCA_028564955.1 Terapon puta
TTGTTGATTTTTTGTCCCCTTGGTGGTAATATGATTTATTTACAAATCCAACAGGTTGTGTTGTGTTGTGTTGTGTTTCTGTCCAATCAGTCCAATATTCATTCTCCGTATAGGTCTGTTTTGGTATCCATTAGCTCTGGAGGGAAAGATCTCTTTAGCTGCTAAAATGGGCTACTTTTTCATTAGATAGTTATTAACTTTGTCTACTGTTTGGTGCTGGACAGGTTGTTTGCAGAGGGTTTTTAGTGCTTTTTCTCTGAGAACAGCTGCCTGCTGAGGCTGAAAAACAAGTTAATGAGAGTGGTGAGTAAAACCAAAACAGTAAAGCTGCAGGCCATAAACCCAGAACAATGAAGTGGAAGATGCTAAGAAGCTCTGCAGAGCCAAGGGAAAGAGTCAGGTCAACTTTCACTGAGTGCAGGTAGCTGAGCACAACCTCTTTCCCCTATTGTGGTCACATGATCCATTGTTAATATCATCCAAAGCTCCAGAACAGTTGTTAAATGGACCTGGTGGTTTTATCAGATGCTGTTTCAAAGATTTGAACTTTTAAGCTGACAAAAACAAATGCTCCTGCTCAGAAAGAAAGAAACGTTTGAATGTTAACAATTTCATGACCACTGGGAAACCTCAATCTGCCAATGACTTTCATGATGTTTGATTGAAGGCTCAGAACAGTCACTGAATGGAAGTTAATTTTTTTAGTCAAATACTGAATGACCTTTGTGTCCAAACATGAGATATCCTGAGTTCAAAGGCCCTGAAAACCTCATTTCTCTGTCAGCTTTTCAGTATGAGTGATGGGATCCTGTATAGACATTCAACATCAATATTAAATGCTATTTGAGAATTTGACATTCTGAAACCAGACACGTTAGATTTTGGTTACCTATCTGTAACATCAGATATTCATCACTATATATATAATCAAAGTTAAAGTTTTGCTGAATAAATTAGAATCTATAGGCATTATTTGTTAAGAGTCAGTCGGTCAAAAAACAAATCTAATGTGTTTCTGTGAGACTATGTGGGTGTAGTTTGATAAGATTTGATCAATAGCACTGGCAACATAAGCAAACAAACACTCATCTATCACCACATTTTTATTCAAATGTTGCTCAAGTGTTGCAAGGTTAAGGCCTCTTCTTCAGCAGGCCCTATTTAAATACTTTTGAGGATAACTTCACACTGTAAGAAAATACTAAAGCGAGTGCTTTTTTTCCCTTCCCTAATGTTTTCTCACAGCAATAATTGTTAGCATCTCCTGTGATAGAGTGAGGAGCTGTGATTAATAGAGACACAATCATGTGGTCTGTTCCTCAGAAAAATAGTGACAGATGTATTTATCGACTTTGTCAGTTCTGATAGATGGCACCTCTGTCACGGGTTTGCAGTCAGAGGCAGATACCGTCAGTGGCCATTAAAGCCAAATGTCTTGTTTTGAAGTTCCCCTCGCACATTGCTGAGGGACATTAAGGGGAAAATGTTAGCAATGCATTACTCCCACAATGGATGTGCTTGGTGAGGACAGGCTGCTCTATCTTGTGGACAGCACAAAATAAATATTAGTAGCCGTCTGGTTGGGAACATTTGTCTCGCAAACCTTTGTTAGTTCTAGAAAGTGCAGCAGTGACAACACCTGTCCACCGTTCATCAGGCGACTGACAAAAACAAACAAAGGGATCTAGCCATGAAATATATCTATATAAATTCATGTAAACACTCACTCTTTCTGACGTTCACTGTGTGTCTTTTCCAACTGCAGTATCCAGTCTTCTCCCTCTCAGGTCTGAAATGCTGATTACCTACTTTGTTGAGGGACAAATGCACTGAATCTTTTGCAGTCTGACTGCAGAGGAACATAAACATATGGCATTTGGTCTAATATAGAAACTGCAACTATAAATAGGAACTTAACTCCAGGAACAAGAATGCATCATGTCATATATGGTATTACTACTATAAGTAAAAATCTTTTTTAAAAAAAAGCAAAAAAAATGTTTACAGTGCATTATATTACTTACATTGTAGTATTAATATGTATGTATTAGTGTATGATGATGATGATACACTTATATATTATATATGTGACTGTGTTATACATACACTAAATGGTCACTTTGTCAAGTACACCCACACAATATAATGCAATTCAGCACTGCAGCTCTTATTATGTATACTTTATTCAGTACTATAGTCATGCATGAATTTGCCATATATTTCCTTTTGAAATGGTAGGAATATCTTCCTTTATGTTTTTATTTTATTTCAATTATTAATATCTAATTCAAATACTTTTCTGTGTGTGCTTATCTATTTCATTTCTCCATTTTACCTACTATTACTCTATTTTTTATTTAACAGAATGTCCTGTTGTAAAAGTTTAAAAAGTAATTCATTCAAAGTAATGAAATCCCCTCAGTACAAAAAAACTGACGATAGGACAAAGGGTTGATTATACCTACACAAAAGCCGCCAGTAAAAGAGAATCCAGTCATAATTTTAATCACAAAAGGTCAGCAGAACAATGAAAAACCTCTGCCCGTACTCATAATAATGGTCAATTACATTTTCACTGTTATGACCAAGATCAAGCTCTGTCTTTAATAGGATTGTCTTCTTTACATACTTGGATGGAGACAAGGCAGAGATCATACTTTTGCACATTGTTACATTACAGTTATCTGTGTCTTTACCCACCATTTTGAACAAGATCTTAACTTTCGTTTTAGATTAATCAATAATCAAAGTGAGAAATTATCATTTGCTGTCAAGCCTGTGATCTTCTAACTTGTTAAATCTGTGAACGAACAATTCAGGAGAGTTTAGGTCACACACACTGTACCACACCTCTGGTTCGTTTAACTGCTCAAATGATTTTCTTCATCACCCCGTTTCCTGTCTTTCCTGCAACATTGTACTATATTTACATGATAAAAAGAACTAAACTCTAGATAAAAAAGTGTATCTGGTTATATGTTTGCCCTAAACTTTCATATTAAACCAAATTTAATGTAAAAATGCATACTTGCCACAATTTCAAAGGTACCAAACTTTGTGATATTTAAGTAATCCCTGAACATGTCACAGTGTTTGACACATTCAGATGTCTCCTCCTTTGGGGAAACTGAGGTCACTTCTCCTCCAGGCCGAAGTGATGAAAGTGACTTTTTTCTCTGATTTTATCTTCTGTTTATGTCTGTGTGTGACTTTTTTGAGCTACAGAATTAGCACCAACTAATGGCGTCCTTTGATGACTATTTATCAGTTAAAAAAATAATCATACACACAGTTGTGATCTGTTTTTAAGCTGAAAACAACTTATTTCAACCGAAGATAAGGATGTCAGATATTTAAGTATTTATTGCTTTGGATTATTATCCCTGTCATTTCTTACCTGCAGCCTTTCATAGAGGAAATCTATTCTTGTTTGATGACCTTTTGGTACTTTGTTAAACTAGTCAATAAACTTACAAAACTATTGATTAGTGAATTATTAATTTCCCTCTACTCTATATAGTCTAAGTAGTACTTTATAAATGTTCTTACATTACCTTATGGTAATAGTTGGTATGCAAAATTACTGAAACTGAATGTTTGCTTCAAAGTTGTGAATGGGAACTTCCTGATGTCCATCATTTTCAGCTTCCAGCTTTCAGGCATTAATAGAAATAGAGATATCAGTATCTGTTTCCCTGTAGTTTGAGCCTCGCTTTTATTGGTTTGGCAATGGAGCCACGCAGGCTGAGCACTGGACAAAATTAAGTCCATTTATCTCCTACAGAGGCAGTGAGCCAGTGGAGGCTGTAAATTGGTGCCTTACTTTGTTGGCTTATTCAAAAACTGAGGGAAAGGTTTTCAACATATTAAGCGCTTTTTTTTTTAAATCTGTTCATTTCTCTCACTGGTATAAATTAGTCAGTAGAACAACACCAACCCTCACTTCGCTCTGAGCCTTTGTTTAAACACTAAAGATACAGAAGGCATTTCAAACCCTGCTAAAGGCATCAATTCATTGAGAGTCTTTTAAAATGTGGCTTAAGGTATTGATTTGGTTGATTGACTGAGTGATGGAGAGAGAGAGAGACCCATGACTGGTAATCACAACATCTTGAGTCATCTGTAATCCCCCTAGAGCAGGTTACATTCATTGTCTATGCGACATTGTACCAACACACCAGCTGAAATCAGGCCTGTTCTCTGCCTCACCGAACGTCCTTGTGCTGATGTTTTCCTGTCCCCAGATTTTAGCAATTACTTTGGCGAGTACAGTGTTAAAGTAAAGACTCCAACTGATGACTGAAACATTTAAAATAAGATCCATGCTGTAGTAAATTAGAATCATAGTTTAATTAAATTCACAGGTGACTGAAGACAATGCAAAGCACTTTGAAATAGCTGAAAATGGCTAACAAAGCCAACATGTGCTTCCTTGGACATACAGGAAATTTTTTCAGATCACTACTACTGTTACAAATCATGCAGCTTCAAGAGATGAAACAATGCAAGGTCATGACATGACATTCCCAACAATAGAAATCTATCAGTGATGGGGAAGTGCTTCAGTAAAATAAAATCCTTACTCAAGTTGGGGTGGGTCGATGGGCTGTAACACATGCAACTGCAAATTTGAGATTACAAGCAAGAGATTACAATTAAGATTACAAAAAAACATCCCATCAGGCAAAGGGAGGGACGTCTCTTTGAAGACGTGGCCGATCAATAGGTAACTAGCTCAAGCAAGCCACCTCATATGCTGATGCAACATCAGGAAAGCGTTTGGATCTTAAATGACATTACGAGTCAATAGAAAGCTGCCTCCTGAGTCCAGAGAGATAACAGCAAACAACATCAGGAAACATACAAACACAAAATCTGATTAAAGTGTTTTTCTTAGTCAGGTAACATAGTCAATTAGTATACAATCTTCACATGTCTAATTTAAAAATATATTGTGGGGAGCTTCTCATAAATATGATTTGTTTTCATTTTTGTAAACCCAACTTCATTTAATGAAGGTGCCAGATCTTTCTTCAAAATGTGACTTCAGGATCAATACAGCCCATGTGAAGAATGAGGGCCTCAAATAACCAGCACAAAACTTTAAACACTCGCCCAGACTGACAAATAACTCAAGTTGTCCAAATAAAAAAGGTCTGAATTCTCGATGCTATCTTCTTTTTAATGTTTTGCAAAAATTCTGCATAAAATACCAAATGATTCATTCAGTTAACCTTAAAAGAAATCACATTTTCTTTGTGTCTGTAGAAGATTTATGCTGAATCACGGATACACGCTGGCCTTTATCTTTAGCTGAAAGTCCCATAATAGCGTTTTGTCCATAACAGATGTCATTTTCTGATAGGACTGCACGCAGTTATGACGTCTGGATTTGAAGTTGACTCACAACATTACTGTTATACTTGACGCAGATATATAAATTCACTGCCTGTCTCTAAAGAGTGGCTTTGAAAATAATGCAAATGAAATAACTACAGTGCACTTCTGCTTAAAAGAAAAATGATCACTGTGTCACTGTTAGATATCATCAATTTATCATGTTCAAGTCATTTCTATTAATCATTTTGTGATGCAATATTGCCAATTTGCTTTCTCTTAATGTTAACTGGCATGTCCCTATGGCATGGCTATTAAGTACCAGTGCAAAACAGTGAGGCAAAAGCTATTTCTCTTTTATTCAAGGGAACTGATATTGGTGACATTTTATGTGGCCAAAAGATTTGCCAATCTCCAAAGTAGCTGGAAATGTCTGAACATGAGCTCACGCTGCCACTTATCAGTAGGAATGAGACAAATTGATAACCAGACATAGAAGATAGAAGACCGAAGACCAGTGGCATAGTATAGCGCATTTTTTGTTGTTTATTTGTTTGTTTTTTTGTCTTTATTGCAAAATGTTCAGCTGTTACTTTGCCATGGCAGGCGTTAATGTAATTTCACCCAAATGTGAACCAAGCTCAGTTCAGAGGGAGGTCATGTACAAATTTGCAGCCTCACAGAGAAAACTGTGTATGTCAGTTTATTCTGTGAGCTCTAATCACGAGACCCAAAATGTCGAAGTGCACCACCAACTCACTGTTCCAGTTAATGAATCATAATCACTGTGAAAATGTGCACACGTGTACGGTCCTAATGCAGACTCCCACGATTAGCACGAGTTTGTACCCAAGCCCATTTAACCTGGTTAACACATAATTGCCAATCATCATCATGGACCAGAAAATCAGCAACGTCTCTCTGGCTTGTTTCCTTCATCTTGCTACATCTTGTAGCAACCCCCAAAACAGCCATTACATCATACACAGTTATTACACGCCGTCTTTTTATTCAGTACATTAATTATTCTTGTAACATAATACTGTATGATTTGTTGATATCTGCCAGCTCTTTTTCTGCCAGAATTTAATACCGTACGAGAAGAGTCAAATGAAAAAAACCCTCTGCTCCTCATGGTTTGTTTTATATTTCCATTTGGGTTGTTCTGCTTCACTGATTCATACAGCAGGTGCTGCATCTTGATGGCTCCTATGTTGCTGCCTACATATTGTGGATGACATCATTACCCATAGCAGTTGTTCTCGACATGTTTGACTCATGACAATTTAACACCAACGACACTAATGTGTAATCATCACCCTGCCGCCGGCATAGACTCACGTGCTAAACGGTTCAACAAAAAAAAAGTCTTTTTTTATGTTTATATTGTAATTTCATTATCTTTAACGACGCTACAATCAATATTTTACTTAGATAGTGCTAAGAATTACCACCTTAATAGGCAGCTCCCCCGCGGCTTTACAGAGCAGTACAACGAGTTTCAACTAATTTTCTGGCCCGATGTTTTAGTTCAATCGTATTGATCACAAAATATCATTTTCCTTGATATGTTTGAAAATCCACTCCACACTAACTGCTCAGATTTGCATAATATGTGCAATCCTATAATGTCTGTGCCACAACTATTGTAAAATAAGTATAATATAATATTGGATGTTTTAAAGATGCAATACATTTTTATGCACTTTATTGGCACTTTTTTTTGCAAACACCATCAGATGACCAAGATCTGGCTATTTGTGTGTGGTGCTCTGGTTTGAACAGACTCTATTGGTATTGCCAGTTAGCAAGCTGCTACCCCGAGCAATGAGACTCAATAGCAGGCAACACATAACAACAGTAAATGTGCCAGTCTTCACATCTATGTAACAAAGCTCGACCCAACAGATGCTGTGAATCGAAGATCATTTTTAACCCCTAAAAGTTATGGATTTCATCTTTAATGGGCTCTAACCTCTCACTGCCTTCTGTCCTCAAGAGTTATGATGAATGATGATAATGTCTGAAACGCAGACGTTCTGGCTGCTTTCTTCCATCAGACATGGGGGGGGAGTGAGGACCGGAGCAATTAGCACAACACTGAGAATGTTTCTATGTAATGTCTAACTCAACTCCCAGGGTGCCTTGCGCTTCGTACCAATTATTCCCAGGTTCTGTGGGTCTGCAGGCATGACCAATTCCCACATGTGGATGATTTAGAATCAAGTCAAGAAAGTCAGCCGGACTTGCTAGATGTTCTTGAAGACAGTTCGCCTCTCATCTGAGTTTCTTCTGTTCTGATCAGTCTGATCAGTTCAGTCCAGTTTCTCCTAACTTGTTTAATTTAATATTGGTGAAGTCACATAAAGGAAAGGAAGTTTTGTCTGTCCCCCCAGTCAAAGTTGTGCAGTAATGGAAGGTGGTTGATGAAGTAGGGACAGGGCACTGCTGTGGAGCCAAAAGAAGTCCAGCTGAAAAACAAGACTCTCTAGAACCTAATTAAACTGCTACATCTGTGGGTGTCAGAGACCTCGACAGAGGCACAAAGCCACTGGGCCACATCTAAATGTCCTGCACAGAAAAGACTGTTAATAATTCTGCAGACAGGAACATCCACTTCCAGAGGAGAATGGTAGTTTCCTTTATTTATCACTCTTAATACCTCAACAACTCTGTGGCCAGAGGATCAAACCTTGGTGATCCCCTGACTTGACACTTGATAGACACTCAAGAGACATCTGCAGTTTTGAGTAAAATGTCATCCTGTGCCATTATCAGAGAAAAGTTTACACTTTATACGTTAAAGACAATGTCCATTTTCTGTTCAGGAGTTTAATATTTTTGACCTTCTGTGACACTGAAGTACTAAAGTACCATTACAATGGTACCAGTATCAGTTACCTTTGTCATTTTGAACGTTTTAGAGGGCATTATTTTTTATTTCCTCCAGTGTTATAATAAATAAATAAATACCCAAAACAGCTCTTCTGTTTTCTGGTAAGCAGTTAAATAACCAAGAAATGTGAAAATTGAAATGGATGTGTGAGAACGTAGAGGGAAGCAGGAGGGTGAGACTGCAAGTGAGACACAGTGCAAGACATGACATGGCTGGATGATGTTAACTCCTCCCTGAGGGGTCAATTCAACTCAATTAAAAATCACAACTACAGTCCCTCCCGTGGAGCTGTGGCGTCTTTTCTTCCCTAGCAGTGTGATGAATCGAGATGACTCATCCATTGACATATTTCAATAGACTCTCTCGACCAAGGATACAGAGAAAGATGCCGGTTACTTGGAACACTGTATCATCTGAAAATAAGATAATATTACATTGGAAGCAATGTATGGGTGTGAAAAGTACATTTCCTTCCTTTTAATGCCCTGCATATGTGCACCCCCGCCGAGGTGCTCAACGCAAACACCTCATTACTTATTTGGGATGTATTTTCAACTCGGCTTGGCTCTTCAAAGTGCGCCTGTGTGTAGGTGTGTATATTTATACATGCATGTGCTGTACAGTAAATGCACAAAGTGACTGGGGGAGAGGGAGCATGCGAGAGACAACATCAGAGGAGCTCGCTGGAAGCATTTCAAAGGTGTGTTCTGTTCCCCCGGGAGAAGGAGGAGACAGCTAATTACTAGTGAGATTTCCCATTCTCCATCTCTTATTAGTCATTTCCTCATTACAGGCAGGCGTTGAGGCAACCAGCCACCGAGAATAAAACCAATTTATTGTCTGTCCTTCCTGTTTTAGCAGTGCCTCCAGCTAGCCCTCGGTCTGGTAGCAGCATTAGGGAAGCCCAGCTGAGCTTCAAGGTATTAAAGGTAATCTGATAACATGAAGGCAATGAGCTGATTTCACTAAACAGCAGCACCTTGTCCCAGGGTGCAAGCCCGCTGTTGATTTTATTGCCAGTGAATGTTAATCGGTGGTGAGTGTTCTCTAATTGTGGCCATAAATCAGACAGTCAGGCACGAAAAAAGGGGTTGTAAGAGTTGGAATGAGAGAGAGGAATCGGCTGCAGCGAGCGCAGAGCTCACCTGATGCTCACAGCCCGACCGAGCATTCGGTGGCCTCGCGAAGGACAGCAGTCGTCGCAATCAAAGCCCCCTCTTTTTCTTAATAATGTGAGGATGGCCTCCTCCCAGAGTCCTCGCCACATCCTGCATCTTTGTCCCTGAATCTGACAAAAATGAAGGTCTACGTCTCCCCACAAGTAGGTGTCACCATGGAAACAACCGTTATTCAGTGCTCTCAACAATAGCCGTTAAATGAAAGGAGCTGTCTGATGGAATTAAAGAGTAGGCTCGGTCCCTCTTTCCACGCACGAAGCACTCACAGCATCAGGAGCCAAACTACACAGGGCACATGTGAACACGATAGCATAACCTATATCAAGCACATCAGTATCTTTCTCTTATTTCTATTCATCTCCCCTGCGCGGCGGGGAGCAACGAGAAAGTGTTTTGTGTGATGATCACTGATCGCTGAAGAGACGGATCAGAGGAAGCTGGATGGCAAAAGCAGACAGATGTTGCACATAATTTTTGACAAAACAGTTACAACTGCATTAAATATGATGACAAATCACAGAGACGGTCTCAGTTAAATGATGAGATTTATTTACCTAACTGCAAGACAGAGAGCGTCAACTACAAGAACAGAGGTTTGTGCAAATGCAGGCTTGCATATTAGCATATCATAAGACCCAAAGGAATGACTGCACAGCACAGCTTAACAATAAAAGTAAGCATGCAATAAATCCCTTTCTTCTGTTTGAAGAAATCAAATATCTACTAATGATGCATGAGTTGCTTTTCACCCACACGGCCTGCAGTTACACCAGTTGCATATTAGGGTTATGGGCTGTAAACCTTGTTCTGATTACAAGTGGATGAGTGAAAGAGAGAGAGAGTGCGTGTACAGGAAATTTCAAATCTATCAGCGTGGTGTAAAACCTATGACTGGTTAATTTTGTCTGACAATGGTGCAAGTATAGATAAGAGGAAATGAGCAGCTCACTGAATTCCTCACAGCTTTTTTTTCTTCTATTTAATCCGCAGTGGAAGATGGCCACATGAACTGTGGTCTTATTGTCTCCAGAGTTTCAGCTCACTGCTGATGCGCACCACTGTCACACAAATGATCTCCAAAAGATTATTATACATATTTTTTCTCTTTTTTTTATGGAGCTGTTTAAAGTGATGATACTAAATGGCAGTGCACTTGTGTTCAGATAGTACACTTTGAATATTTAAGCACTTCATCCATGACTGATCATAGTGAATCACGTCACTTAATGAAAACGATTTAGAAAAAGAACAAAAAGGATTTTCAAACAGGTTACTTTTTGTTGGGGGGAAATCTGGTGAGGCATTAAAGGCCCATGCATCACTGTTCAACATCTATAACTGTAAGACATCTAATACATTTTGTAAATCAGGTAACCTCAAAAGAGCATGACACATTTGAATGGCTCATTGTATGTTTAAACAGAGAAAACACTTATTTGGGCATTTTGTACAATAAAAACAATTAAAACATTTAGCTAAATTACTTACTAGTGAAAATAATAACATTTTATATGTTCTAAGGTCAGTCATCTATCAACTGTATCACATCTCATAAAAATGTTAAGAGTACGGGGTAATGAACCATTAGAGCTGGTGCAGCTCATAACCTGAGGCAAAGTAGCAATAAGGTGATACAGGTAATAGGGGACAGAGAGTGAATTGCCATGTAAGGCACGAATCACAGAAGACGTGCTGATGCCTGTTTTATGTTAATACGAGAGCAGGTCTGCCCTTAAGGAACAGACATATTGGTTGAAATCAGCATTTCCTGTATTATTTACTCAGAATAAGTGTATAGCTGAAGGCTTTTGAAAATGCTTTGCTTTTTTGTGACAGTAATTACCATATGATAATGACAACTATGTGACCTGTAAGGGAATCTTTAGAAAGACATACTGCACTTTTTACAAGTGAGGAATCTGGAATGTTTGAATTAAAAAAGGCAGTGTTGCGATATGTAAGTATAAAAACAAATGATCATATAGACATGATAAGATTTCTCAATAAATAACCTCTATTTATTCTAGCCGGTCGCATCCTAACTTTTGAATCCAGCTTTGGTTGTAAGACCAAAGTCCCTTCAGGATCATTTACATTCAAGAAACTGAGTATGGCTCCAAATCTAGGCCCGCTGAATCAATAGGCCCCATCCTGTGATCCACACTGTTTGAAGAATTCTCAATAGTTGTGGTCTTCAAAGGAGAGCGGCCATCTGCAGAGCTGTGTTTAGGTGCATTCATGAGAAGTCAATACTCTGGGGAGTGCTGCTGAGCCTCTAGAGGACAAATCAAAGTCAGATTAATATGTAGCTTGGGGGTGGATTTGTGTATGTTAGAATAGCTGTAGAGACTAGATATCCTTCCAGTGCATTAAATGGCAGGGACAGCTTGGTTTTTGGCCAAGTGAATTAGTCACCATTCAGAGTCGTCAGAGCACAAATACACCATATAAGCTAAATGCAAAAACACTGAGCAAATATGCAAAGTGTGAATTCATTAGGAGAACAAGCCACAAATGATGAACAATCGGGCCAGATTGAACAATATTAGGATTTATACTGCATTGTAAAAGTGTGGAGCACTTATGTTGCTGATTCTTTTCAGTCAGACTGCTGGTATGGACAACCATTTCCAAGCTTTATAAGTAAAATGTCCCACCCTCACTGGCTCTAAGGGGTTTAAAAGGTTCACATGTTTTTAGAAACAGTAGAGGATTTATCTGCATATGCAATTAAAAACCAAGAGAAGAGAAAGGCAGTGATCCATAAAGAATCTGTTTAGTTCTAACACAGACTTTGTGCTCATAAAAATATTCTTAATCATGTCTGAAAAATTGAAAGTTAGTCACACAGTTATGAGGTGGATTCATCTGTATTTTGTCTGGGTGGGCCATGGTCATTTGGTCATTTCAACTCTTTTCCTACAGTGTAGGAAAAGAGTTGAAATGACCAAAAAAGTGTAGGACCTACACTCCTTAAAAATTTTAAAATGTAATCTCTCCTATCTTGTTTTTTTAGATGTAGATACGCACATGGTATTTACAATTTTTAAAAAAAACCCCAGAGACTTGTATATTCTGCTTTAAAGAGTCAATGAAAAGTTGCGCTGCCACCGGTAGTATCAAAATTTCCTTTGGGAAATTCTGAAGCCTCAAAATGACAGTTTTTTCGGACTTGTTACAGGCTACGCTTTGAACACTATGACAACAATCTGACGCGTGAAGGTTATATCTTGTGGTGAATTCAATAGAACAGTAGAAAAAAAAAAGGAAACTGTGACCCTTCAGTCAGTCTGAAGACACTTGAGATGAAAAGAAGAAATCCACAGAGCTGTTTGTTCTGGTGATGCTATGAGCAAATGTTTAACACTAATTTAATGGTAAGACACTTTTCAATAATCACTGAAGACATGGAAATACTGATAATTCTGTTAGAAATTAAACATCCTGATGTAAATTCAACTGAAAACAATACTATATTTGACAGCACGCACTGTGGTCGGCTTTGTGCTTTCATTTGATCGAAACTGTGTGCTCAACAGATAAAATCCTTATGAAGCACTGAGGAGAATTATATTGCACGTAAAAAGCACAAAATAATGTGACGAATGCTACCTGCTCAGGGATGACAATAACAACGAACAACTCCGAGGAAAAGGATTCACCCGACAATGAAGCGTGAACAGCTTATACTGAAGCCACCTTACAAAAGACCAAAAATAGGGTGCGATCATTCAGCTTCTCTTGGAGAAAAATGTTGTTCAGGCTTTGTTCCCAGCTGACCTCAGTGAAGACAGCTCCCACTGTACAGCAATCCCAAACCATTTCCTGCTTCAACATGCCAGCTGATGACCTGGCTGCATTTTCTGACGCATTAGCTCCCTGTTGTAATTGAAAAAGCATACAAAGAGCTCAAGCAATAGCAAATATCGCATGTTACGGAAGTTATGTCACTCGCAGTGTCACAGATGTGCAGGGTGAACAGGTCTGGACTGGTGACAAATCTGAACTGAAAAAAAAATGTTTCCCATTGCTGCTGTTTTCTCACCTGTTTTGTAAAATGGCCTAACCACTGAGGGTTTTGCTAATTACTGTTATTAAGCTAATTGCCTTACACAGAACGCACAAACTTGGCATCCTGCACCTGTTAACTGCTTGTGTTTGCATTCATTGGGTGAGGGCGGACATTTTTTGGATTGTTGAGAATTGCTGGTGCACTTCGGAACAGAGCTTTCAATTTTAGCAATAGACTATAATAATTTGATGTATATTTTACTAGAAAAATGAAGCATTAATTATTTGCCTCTAGTCTGTTCCAGTAGTAACTCAGGTCGATTTGTAACTCAAATCTGTGTGTGTCTGGAAATATTGTTCCTAATTCAGAACAAGGTCAGTCCTGCAATCAGACAGACTTAAGTAAATGAGGGAAGATCAAGGTAATAATGGGTTTGAATGCAGCATCTCCTCTTTATCTTCTTTGACTCATCTCTAACATCTGGATTAAATATTGCCAGTATGTTCAACTTGAGCATACAGCACTGTACACATTATATCTTCAAAATTATCTGAAGATATGACACAAGGAAAATGGTAACATCATAGGTGCTGAATTGCATGGGCACTGAGGAATAATAAGCCTGCATCCGATCGATGGATCAGCGCTGAGGGATAGGCCTGCATGCATAAAAATTATGAAAAAACAAAACAAAACAATCCTCCAAGATGCTGTAAAAGCTGGATTGTCAATTGGGGGAAATAGCCAGATCCACACTGAGCAGAGAAAGAAAAAAAACCCACAGTCTCTGCCATACTGTCCTTGTGTAAACACTTTGATAGCGGTGAAAAATGAAATAAATGAGTAACAACACACTTAGAAAGATTTTCTCTTCAGTCCTTGCCCACAATCGCGAGGCATGCGTCCCTTCTTCTTCTCATTTTGCTGGACTGGTGCTGTGGTCAAAGCTTGGTTCAAGGGAAGGGTGGGCGGTTATTCTGTTGGGGTGGTTGCCACTGGGGTGAGGATGGGGGTGTGTAAGTCCCTCATAGGACACATAGGAGGGATGGCCTTATGGCTGTAGTACTCTACTACTTGGTTGGGCACCTCTGCCAGAACACATTTGGCCAGGGCTGCAGGTGAAGCCTGCAACAGAGACAGAGGACAGCTGGAGGTGTCAAAACAAATCCTTTTTTAATGTGAGATACAGAACTATATGAGAGAGCTATATGCTACAACTACTGTCAAACTGAAAGGGCTATGCCAATGTCAAACATATGAGAAAGTAACTGTTCATGACTCTCTTTAACCTTAATCCTAAGATCTACATGAAAACAAATGTCTTGCAGTGTTTGAGTTCAGAGTTATAATTTAACTGTAATTTGCACAGACTAAAAAACAAAAGGTTGCATAGATTCCCCAGGTCTAACTTCTACTCCAACTCTATTAAAGGAATAAACACCATTAATCCAAAATGTAATCCCTCTGTGTTTTGACGATGGTTTTGGAAAGCACTGTGCAATGCACTGGTTTAATTTCTTTGGCATCTGGTGACTGTGAAGACCACAACATATGTTTCACATCATTTACATACTCGTCTCCTCAGCTCGAATCATCATCCCTGTGTGGAAGCATCTGCATTCGTTTATACACTGATTTACTCAGTTTTATTTCTTTAATTTTCCACCTGTCTGTGTATGGAAAATATATACTATGACATAAATTTGAAAAAATGTCTCAGTTTAAAATATTTACTCCAATAGACAGTATACTTGTGCAGCTAAAATGTTGCTGCTTGCATTTAGCTACACTTAGCTACAAAATTCTGGATCTCCTCCAGTCCATGATGCCCATCTGTAGCATTGGCAAAGCCAGCAAAGGCCTTCTGTCTATTAGGAAAGGGGACGTCATATAAGAAATAGTTATTGTCCATGAACATCACTACCACAGCACTCAGAAGGAGGGGGTTAAAGAGAAAACTGAAAGTCAACCAGTGTGGATTGACAGATGGAGAAAAGAACTGACCGTTTTGAAGTCTCTGAAGGGCACGAACTGCACAATGTCCCTCAGGACCGGTTCGCCCTTCGGCGAGCGCAGGACTCCATCATCTCCATCCAAAATCTGCATGTCTGTGAAGTCTGCATTTCCCACACCAACAATGATAATGGAGAGAGGCTGGTAGGAGGCTCGCACAATGGCTTCACGCGTGTCTGCCATGTCTGTCACCACACCATCGGTGAGGATGAGCAGGATGTGGTATCGCTGGAAGAAGATAAGAGCTTTCAGTGCGAATTAATCCATGTTAACATTAACCCATTTGAACAGAAATGTGTGCTTGTAAACAAAGACACCTCTCAGTGTGTGTTGCGGTCTGAAGTAGTCCTTTCATGCCACCTGGTATAATTTATGTGTGTTGCACAGAAAACAAATTGATCAAGACCAGATAAAAAAAGGAGGATCATGCTAAAAGCAAAAGACAGAACTATCTTATGTGTGTGTGTGTGTGTGTGTGTATCCAGGTGTTTTCAACCTTTATGTATGTATGTGTATATATATATATATATATATATATATA
>JAOXYL010000001.1:24766091-24777395 GCA_028564955.1 Terapon puta
TGGGGTAAAACATGGATCACAGCCACTTAGATGGTACCGACACCTACTTAATGAAGTCTAAAAATCATTTGTTCAATTTTTAGACTTGACAAACCTTTTTAGAACATGTGTTTATAGTTTTATAACACCCTGGGAAAACAATTAGTAACAGTTTGTTAAGGCGATAAAAGAAATACCATTCAGCGCATTATTCCCTGTTCAAGTTTCCTCACAGTCTTTAGAGTGGATGGTTTTTCATTTACAGTTCTCCTTTCCCAGATGCTGTGAGTACAGAGGGTCAAAGGTTTGCTCAAACTTCACAATCAGTATTAGCTCGAATCGGTGAAGTCCACATTCATAAATAATCACATCACACAGTGCATGAGCAATTCTTTCTAAATGCGGCAGTGATATGAGGGTTAATGAATATAAACAGAGGCAGTAAAAACGCAGTAAATAGGTCGTCTCCTGCAACCGCCGGCCTGACATTCAGATCACTTATCTGAGTCTCTGAGGACGTTTACGGTGTGGGCAAAGATTCAGGGGGCTTCAACCGAGATAGACAATTAGCACTTGACGATGAAAATGATTTTGTCTTCAGATATTGTTGTGTGAGAAACAAACAACAACCAAAACTGAGGTACAGCAGCACTAACTTGATTCTCTGGAATCTGTATTCAAGTCAAAGATAGAGGCCTCCTGCCCTCATTCAAAACTTTGAACTTGTACGGCCAAAGGAGTGTCTTCCCATGACATTTTCTGCACGCCGCTGCAGTTCGGCAGGAATCAATAGTCTCAAACAATAGTCATAAAACAGTAAATTAAGCTTCAGGTGAGAACAAAGTGCAGCGCAGAGGGGCAGACATTAGCACATCACCAGTTTCCGACCACCGTCCGTGAGCCTCTGAGACAAGCGTGTCATAAATCAATGATTAGTGAGGAGACAGACCCCGACAACCTACCTGAGCATAATTGCTGATACCGACGGTGCCGATTCCGCCCTCCACTCGCACCCACTCGTGCTTATCTGTGAGCTTTAGGGCTGCGGAAAGAACAAGGGGAGAAGTTAATCGGGAACAGATTAATTCATTGATCACTGCACGTGTGAATCAGTGTGAATCACTGAGGGGGGGCCCAACAGTCTCGAGGCGCTGCGGACCGAAGCTGAGGAGCACAGCTGTCAAACAATCTGTGCTTTACCAGATGAGACACAAACACAGACACCCACGAGTCAAAAATCAGCAGCTCTCAGCAGGTGCAGTTCGGCCTCCTGACCTTACAGCCACAGTGAAAGAAAAAAAAAAACAGTGAAAGACTTGTGGGTACAGAGTATCCAGTTGACACAAACCAGCAATTAAAAAAAAAAAAACAAGAGGAAGCCAAGCCTTTTGATTCCACTCTCAT
Source organism: Terapon puta (assembly GCA_028564955.1). NCBI lineage: Eukaryota > Metazoa > Chordata > Actinopteri > Centrarchiformes > Terapontidae > Terapon > Terapon puta. The sequence continues at coordinate 24,767,475 of JAOXYL010000001.1, forward strand.
TCTGTCATCCTCCCCAACACCCTGAGGGAAGACCCACAATGCCTCAACCATCCCTGGCTGCTGGCGTCGGACCATGCAGAGAAATACAGGTTTGAACCAGATCGTGGACTGATCTGGATGCTGCTGCGTGGCTGAGTGCGGTTTGAAGAAAAGCTGCGAGAGTTTACAGGCGACAGAGAGCGACATGGTGACCGCTGGAGGGGTTCGTCTGACCGCACGCATCATCACCGGGACACCCCGAGAGCCTCCGCCGCGATCAGGGACTATTTGCTGCACGAGACTCGGCTGTGCGGTTTTTAATTAACGCCCCCATTCGGAGCTCGTGGTCCGTCTGTCTGTCTGCACTTTAACCAGCACAGCGTGGTCGCCAATAAAAGTTTGTTTGTTTGTTTTTGCGCCTCCGAGTTGAAAAACATCAAACTTCCTCCCAAACTCTTCTTTTTTTTTACCCCCCCCACACCCGAAATGTGCGTGACCCGCCGCCCGCATGCACCCTGCGCCCCGTCCCCGTCCCCTCCCGTCCCGCCCGGTCCCCGCCGTGGAGCGCAGTTTACCTGAGGACAGGGCCGAGGCGGTGCTCAGGGTCCGGGGGGAGCCGCTCCACAGCAGCCGGGCCGCGGAGAGCTGAGCCAGCCGAGGCCGGGAGGGGGGGAAGTTTGCGGGGAGGCACCGCAGCGCTGCTCTCATCGCCATCTTCACTCCGTGTGTGTGTGTGTGTGTGTATGTGTGTGAGAGAGAGAGAGAGAGTGTGTGTACTTGTGTGTGTGGGACACTTTCACATAGCCTTGGTCGCGGCCGCGCGCACCATCCCACAGTGTGCGCGCGCCCGCCGGGAGGGAGGAGAGTTGGGGAGTGTGGCGTCTGAAGTTTTTTTTTTTTTCTCTGTTTGTTTGGGTTTTTTTTTTAGTTTATTGTAATAAATGAACAGCGTCGGGAAAAAAAGCATCCGGGTGTCTTTCTTCCATAAAACACACCCGTGCAGGTGACATTTGACCTGAGTAAAGTAACGGAAACCACACTTACAGTATCAGAGTACTTCTTCCTATGCAGAAATGTCATTTCAGATTTATTGTTACATGTTAGTTTGATGATATTATTATTGATGTATTACCGTGTAATTAGCAAGTATTTGTGGATTTTCCAAGTATTTCATACAAGGAAGTTTCATCTGTGGCATCATTTGTTTTGTGTGTAAAAATGCACTGAAGGTGAGATTAAAATGTAAGATCTAGAACTAATTACTGCTACCACTGACTTTCTTCTTTCTTCTGGAGAGATAAATGTGGAGCAGTTCAGAGGCCGGTCAGAACCAGTCAGCACAGTTAAAACCAAGGACAAGAACAACATAGTGCATAAAGGTGGATTTTTATTCTGTCTATTCTCCCGTTTAAGTTTAGAAAAAGCTCAGACGTCACATTGAGACCAAGCTGTATCATTGTTGCTCACAAATCCAGTACAACACCTCAGTGTCTCTGTGTTTTATGTGAAAGGTCACGACCCTGAATGAGGGGAAGTCAAAGGGTTTTGGAGGAGTAAAATAAAAGGTTACCGGGAAGCTCCTGGTTGCCGTGGAAATGTGTTTGGAAGTGGCTGTTTACCACAAGTCAGCAGAGGAGGGGTGGTAAAGCAGTTGTTTTCTTCTTCTTTTTTCCCTTCGTCTCTATCCTTGTCTTCTGCTTCCCCTTCTTTCTGTCTGTCTCTTCTTCACCTCTTGGAAAGCCTAGTTTAACCATCCACATTGTGATAATAGTCTGTTGTACAGCTTAACGACCAATTATCATAGCAGCAGTCACACATCTGTGCACTGTGCTAAAACGACTGTCCTGCTGTTCGTGTTTGAACAGGCTGTAAGGATGCACCTGTTCTTAAGGCAAAACTCAATATACACAACAGGGGTCCCCTCAGTAAAACATCTGAAACTATTTAACCATTTTTAGGCACCCAGTGGATAGTCTCAGCCGTGTGAGGATCCAGATGAGGGCTGTGGTTTGTGGCTGATGATGAAATGAGGCCTGATTACACACAGTGCATTTGTGGAAATATCAGATGTGTCCTGACGGAGCATTTCAGAGGCTGAGATAAGCACCCGGAGGCCCTTTTTTTTTTTTAAAAAAAAGTGCTCCTCCAAAAACCTTGAACGCCTCGAGGACCAAAAGCGAGACATCAAACCGAGCAGGAAATTGCGCCGGTCACTCAAAGTCACGCTGGGCGAGGCTGCGTCTAACACCGGGCTCTCTCCAGAGGGGCAGGCGGAGGATGTGAGGATTACCTCGGTGTCCTGCGGCCTCACAGCCAAACCTCAGGCCTGCTGTGAGCTTTGTGACAGGCACCAAGCCTGGAGATGAGCTGAGTGTGCAGGAGAAGTGAGCACAAACCAGGATGGAGGACCTCTCTGCAGAGATCGTTATGGAGACACCATTAACAACAGAGCCTCCAGAGAAAAGAAGAAAGAGTTGTTCTCTTGGCTCTTTAAACTGGTGGAGGGAGACAAAAAATACAGGAGAAGTTTGGCTTTCCAGACACAGACTCCTCATTATTCCCTGTGTTATTACATTTAATATTATATCTGACGTTTAGAAAGGTGCTTTAAACACTAAATAGTTGATCCTCCTGGCAGTAATGTGATCAGGTTTGTGTGGGCGCACACACACTCAGACACTTGCTGATGTTTCCACCAGCAGGTGTTGTTACAGTATTTCTAACTTTTGTCCAGACTGCTGCTGTCTCTGCTCTTTGCTTTGAGAGAGACTCCATGTGTGTCTCCATTCAGTTTTATGGACTCATTTCCCCGTGTTTCACATAGTTTATTAATCACTTTTTGTGGAGAGTATCTTAGTTATCTCGGCCTTGGCACTGGTTTATTGTCTCTGTTTGGATTATCAATTTAGATTCATAATCATATTTTCAATCATAATCTAGTGTTCAATTCAGGTCTGGGGTCCAGGGTGGAAAAGAGGGGCTAACAGTGTTTTTAGTTACACTTTCAGTTCATCACAAACCAAAACTGTGGGAAAGAAAGTACTTTTGGGATGAAATGAATGATTAACGAATTGTGGGTTTAAATGTTAGTGTGGTTTAATTTAAAACATGTATGTAAGGACAGGTTAATAATAAATAATCATTAAGTGGCACCTTTGTCAGGTTCTTTGTTTTGTTTTGTTTTTTTCTGGCATCACTTCCTGTAAATGTTGGTTGAGGTTTTTAGTCAGTTGCTGGTGAGTTTAACTGTGCAGACTCTCTGCTGCCTCCCAGTGGAGGACTAAGGTAAGAGATTTTTACACAACATCATGTAGATAATTTTCCAAATGCTTTGTCTCATTTACAGAAAACATGGCACAATCTTCTCATCGCTATCAGAATTATTTATGAGTGACCCTCAAAATAACCATAAACCTGGCCTATTGGCACCACGCGTCTCCATAATTTAATCCACTCGATCATTTTTGTAACAAAAAAAAAAAGAAAACGTAGACACTGATGATCCACTGTACGGTTTTAAACTGACCCAGAAGACCACACATGCAGTGCTGCATGATTTTCTGTCCAACTTGGAAATCAAAGTTCAAAATATGATTTCTCTACAGGGTCCCCATAAATGACATGTTAAAAAAGTAATTCTGTAGACAGACAACAAACATAATGAGAGAACAAACAATGAAGCTTTAGAAGCACTTTATTCAGACACACCCATGTTTAAATTTCTTGGCAGAGGAGTATTGAAATTGTCGAGTCTGTCTTGAAAAGTCTCAGACATGGAATACAAGTTAAACTCATAAAAAAGACAGATGATTTTACTGAGAGGACTTAAAATATTAGGATGTGCTTGAGCTTTGTTATTAAGTGCCAAATATACGGTGTGTTGGTTGGTAAGACTCAAACATCCCTTAAAGAATCTCAACGCAGACTGAAAAATACTTCATCTAAGTGTGGATACAACAGCAGATCACGCAGGACTTCCTGATCACATAACCATTCATGTCCTGCCTGAATGAAAATGAAGGTTAAAGCATGTCCTAACAATTGAACGAGGCGGATGCAGCAAATATCATGTGAGCGTGAGAAATACAAAAAAAAACAAAAAAAACAAAAAAAAACACGTCATCGTGTACCTGTTGACCATGTAACTGAGATAAGAGGATTTCCCTTAATGACGGCATGGATGAAACAGACAAACCCACATTGATAAAACATAAAACCCACAAGCTCCACTGATGTCCACAGTGAGGTAAAGGCTCCGACTCCACTGACTCCTGCACATATTGGGCAAGCAGGAGAGGTCAGAGGTCACGTCACTAGACGGAGGTGCCCTCTTTGGGTGCTGCTGTTTTGTTGTCGTCAGGCTTCATGGCAGGGAAGAGCAGCACCTCCTGTGAAAGGACAAACCTGTCAGCTGAGATTTTTTTTCTGTCATGGCATGAATACAAAACATCGTCCCGGCAGCTTTTGAGTGCGTGCATACAGTGCAAGAAATTTTCTTGATGATGTTATCTCTTCAGCCCATTGTTCCTTGTATCTCTTTAGTCATGTGTTGCATTCCAGTCTTAATACCATCCAATCAGAATACAATGAACTGAGGAAAGGCGGCATGCGGCCACACAAGTGACATGATAACAGGTTTCTTGCCTCAGGCATTTCTCAAAAACACCTGAATCAGTCATGCACCAGCATCTACTTACATCCACTATATATTTAAAGTGTAAAACATACAGAGTAAACTATGTTTTTAATATTTATGTGGTGTAAACTGAGAGCAATGACAAAAAAGGGGTCAAACTCCTACTTTACTGAAAACAACTTTACCTTGATGTTGTTGGAGTCAGTGAGGAACATGGTGAGGCGATCGATGCCCATCCCCCAGCCGGCGGTTGGCGGCAGTCCGTACTCCAGCGCTGTGCAGAAGTTCTCATCTATGAACATGGCTTCATCATCGCCCTCCGCTTTGGCCTGAAGAAGAGCCAACTCTAATTACTGACATGAGCCAACATACGCGCTCACACTGCAACAGAAAGGGGCCTGATTTTGTGGGGTGGGGGGCAGTTTAAGCTTGTATACACACCTTGCCTTGCTGCTCGAAAAGCTCCCGCTGTCTAACCGGATCATTCAACTCAGTGTAAGCATTGCAGACTTCCTTCTTCATCACAAAGAGCTCAAAGCGCTCAGTTAGGCCTTTCTGTGATCTGTGCCTGTAACAATTGACAGTGTGTCAGTATAAACCTGCACATTGCATTTTTAAGTAACAAAGAAGAAGCTGAAATAAGGCACTTCTCACCATTTGGCTAAGGGGCTCATGATCTGAGGGTGATCACAGATGAATGTGGGGTTGATACAGGTGACCTCCAGGAAGTCTCCAACCAACTGTGGGGGAAAGAAAACATGAGTAAAAAAGTAAGTAAAGTGCATAAAGGAGAAAAAGCAATAAACTGCGCAACAGATTATCAATGGGGCACCTTGTCGAGGAGGCGGGCAGTGGTTCTGGGTGCAGGACACTCAACTCCTCGCTGTGCACACAGCTCGTCAAAGAATTTACGAGTCTCTAAAGACAAAAATGAAAAAGAAATGTGAAGGGAACGACTGAAATATAAAGTCTAAACTTGTAAGCGGAACGGTGAGAGGTGGAAAAAGAGAATAAAATGATGGATTAAAAAAAAGTGTTAAATAAAATCCACAGATTCTTACCTTCGCTGTCGTAGCTGTCAGTAGGAGGGAATTTGACTCCCATGATCTTCTCCAGGTCGTGTGCCATGCTCACTCTTTTGAATGGTGGAGTGAAGTCAATCTCGTAGGCCTTTCCCTCTGGGCCGTCAGGGTGATAAGTCACCTTGTATCCCCCAGTGATGAACTTCACCATTCCTGAAGAGAGGAGGGAACAACTGAGATAAAGATTTATTTGTGACTGTCCTGTCACTTTCCCTGCACATCTGAAGTGCTTGAGAGGTGGCAAAACTAAGAAGCGCTAACCAGCGTTTGATATAAAATGAATTCATGTGACGACAGTGGCATCCTCACTCAGATATGAATAAATACATTGTATGCCACCAGTGTTTCTACACAACTGCTACTGCCCTCTTTCAGGGCTCATAATTAAAATGATTTTTCTAAATGCAGAGCTATCTCTTATTCTCATCTTTCGTTTTGTCTTTTACACAGTTGTAAACACTTTCACAGGCTAGCATTTTATCTGATGTGAGAGTTTCCTGCTTTAAGTGAAACCTAAACTCTGATTTTTTTCTTCACTAAACTTCAGAAGCCTCTCAGGTTTGTGTACCATCCTAAAAAGAAAAAAGATAAAAAGACAACAGACTCTCTTGGTGCCGTGCTTCACAAGGCTTTTGTGTGCTTGTGCTTAACAACAAGAAACCCTTTTGGGCATGGGTGTGTGCCAGTTTATAGTACAGTTAGAATATTATCAGATTGCCACAAAGGAAAGACTTGCTTTCGCTTTCAAAATGAGTAGGGGAGATGTTTTTACTTTTGGTTTTAAAGCTGGTGAGTCTCAACTGCTCATTTCATTATGATACAGAATTCACAGCAATAAAATACGACATCATAACATTGTCTGTATATATCACAATTTACCTTTCTGACCGAAATAATGAACGAATAACTTAATACTGAATAACGATAATGGACTATATGCACAACAACTTATAAAGCTAATTTTTATAAATTTAAAGAGAGACTTTTTAGAGAACTTATAGAACACATTTTTAAATTTAACATTATTCCTTTAAAACAGCGCCCTCAACTGGCCAACTGGGTCTTCTTTGAAATAGGAGAAACCCCAAATTTCCCGTTCAAAATATAAACATGTGTTGCTTTACCTGAGAGCAGCTTCTCTGTGATTTCCATCAAGTCATGGTAATCTGCGTATGCCATGTAGAATTCACAGGTGGTGAACTCTGGATTATGAGTCAGATCGATGCCCTCGTTCCTGAACTGACGGCCGATCTCGTACACTCTGTCCATTCCACCGACCACGAGCATCTGTGGGAAAGTATTGATGATGTTCAGTGAAAATATTCAGACTTTGGAGAAATGTAAAAATCCCCCTCATCAAAAACCTACAAAGTATTTCTGTACAAAATATTCAAACACCTTACCTGAAATAGATAAAACAAAGAAACTTATAAGTGATTATTGATTACTGAGAGGTATGGCTGTTGAAAGTGATGGATTACCTTGTGGTACAGCTCAGGAGCAATCCTCATGTACAGGTTCATGTCCAGCTCATTGTGGTAAGTAACAAATGGGCGGGCCATTGCTCCACCAGGAATAATGTTCATCATTGGTGTCTCGATCTAAAGTGACAACAAACATGATTCAGTGAAGGAAACTTTAACTTTGACAGCCTCAAATGTACAAATTATTGCAGAGCATTGTCTTTTAAATCTTAATAAATACTGTTTAACTGATTAGTTGTGTGGCTTGGATGTCTGGATACACTGCAGACCCAGAGTCTTACCTCCAAAAATCCCATCTGGTCCAGGAAGTTGCGCAGGTATGTGATGATTTTGGCACGAGTTATAAACTTCTGCCTCACATAGTCATTGAGAATCAGATCCAGGTAGCGCTGGCGGTATCGTGTTTCCTTTGAGAAAAAGATTTCACAGAAAGGAAATTAAATGTGTCCTCATCTGAAAATACATTTTCTGAAAAGCCTTTCAGGGGACGTTGTACCTTCTACGCTGTAATATTCAGACTCCTACTTTACTGAAATCAAACTTTATCATTGGAGCCATTGTTCTGGCTTGTTATCTTATAGTATTTATTATATCATAAAAGGTTTACTGTGGAGTACAACAACAATCTACACACATACTTTGCTGGTACATCATAAATCCCAGTTCAACCAGGAGCTCAATTTCATGTGTTTCGCACAGTAAGTTCTTATAAGTGCATTACCCTTAATGCAAAGTAAACAGGGAGACACAAGACCTAATGCTTCTCACTTCTGTTGTTAATGTTCATGTTCTAAATATGATATTTGTATAGTGCGTGTCTAATCATGGTAGGAAATTACCTTGTCCTTGAGGCCAAAGTGGAGATGTGGCAACATGTGCAAACATGGTGACAGGAGGGTCAGCTCGGTGGGAATGATGCTCAGCTCCCCCTTTTTGGTCTTTCCCGGGTTACCGCGGACACCGATGATATCGCCACGGCGCAGTTTGTTGTTGATGGCGACAAAGGCCTCCTCGGACTTGTAGTTCCTGACCAAGTGAGAGTGGATACAGAGAAATGACCTCACTATTACCCAGTATAAAATTTATATGAATAATCTGGCTGAAATGGTTCGAATGTAACAAGTGACAGAGTGGACATGTGCAGCAATGATGGACATCTATTCAAATGGAAAATGAAAACAATCGCATAAAACGTCCAGAGTAGTTCCCTTCACTTTTATAATCTGAATTAATTCTGTACCTCGAGTTCGCCATAATTTGCAACTTGACGCCTTCGCCTCGCAGGTCGTAGAAGATTAGCTTGGCACCAGAAGCCCTCTTGGCATGGATACGGCCTGCCAATCACACATCCTGCTTAGTATTTTAAGGTTAATATACAATCAAGTTGCGGAACATTAAGTTTTCCTGGTACCTGTCACACTGAGAACAATGTCATTCAGCTGGTCACCAGGCTCTAGGTGATTGTATTTCTCAATGAACTCCGTCAGAGACATGTCCACGTGGTACTTGTGAGGGTACGGGTCCTCCGCCGTGCCCTTAAGGTCCTGGATGGCCTGGGAGCGGATCTTGAAGTATTGCTACATTAGATAGAAACAAGTTATTGTTTCTATACAAACATAGCACAACAGTGAGGGTTTAGTCAGGAAAAGGTCAGGTATAATAACCTTAAAAAAAGACTCACATTTGGGTCAAGCATCTCGTCATCCAGCGAGCAGGCATTTTGCGCGCCTTCATCGTCCTCCTTCACCTGTTCTTTGACCTTGGCTTCTTTCTCTGCCGCCTTTTTCTCAGCTTTCATGCGCCTCTTCAGCTCACTGATAATAAAAAATGGCGAGAGCAAAGATGACTCATTGGGTGTATGCTGGTAACTGTTATACATTTACTGGACTGTAAATGACACAACTGAAATGTAACAGATGCTTAAGCTGTGAAGCAAAACTTCACACAAATACGATTTCTCACATAACCACACCGCATATTTGATTCCACTCTGGTGAAGAAATTTTAAAGAAATAACTAAACAAATGAAAAACCATGCCACACTCCACTGACAGAAAAAGCAAAAACATTCATGCGGAAAAGGGGAAGTAGACAACATTTGCTCTGATGACAAAAGGTTGGTTGTTTTTCTCACTGGAACAGAAAAGCCACCAACCTTTTGTCACCTCTCCAACGGTTGCCGTAAATTTGAGCCGGGCTTGCAGCTGTAAGCGGGGGTGCACATTTTAACCACTGTCCCCTGACCGCAAAGGCCTGGCACAGCTGCTGCCTGGCTGCTCTGACCAGACACAGCATAGTGAACTACCACAGTCAGCAAGCACACCTGAGGAAAATAGAAATATATACAAAGACAATGTAGAGTATGTACACAGCAAACACTGTCTGTGGTGAGCTGTGCAGAATGAGACACTGTTTGGAGCTACATAACACTACTGGTTTGCACCAAAGCACAGGTGATGCACATCAAGTGCTGCATGCATGATGTGCTCCCCTGTGTTGGCATAAAAAAAAACATCCATAATGAGGACAGCTTGGACCGGATGAGACTTTTAATTGGAGAATTCATCAGAGAAATGCATATAAAATGCAGAATTTACTTCATGACACCAAGACCTCTGAGAGAGCACATCGGGTAAAAGCAAAAATAATTAATAAAGATAAAGTCGTAGAGAATTTGACATCAGATGAGGTTTACTTTTACTTTTGTTTTGACACTTAGGTGTGGCACAGGATATAAGAT
>JAOXYL010000001.1:24782695-24802224 GCA_028564955.1 Terapon puta
AATAATAATAATAACCTATATTACATTCCAGTCTCTATACTGTAAATGCATTATGTTTAAATACGAGTTATATGTCAACTGAAATTACATGGTTTGAATTAAAATGTCTTGATCCATATTTTTCCTCATTTGTCCAGATTTCCAGGTTTCAGGAAAAAACAATCGATCAGGTAATTAGGTTTGGGGAATGATAGTTGTAACATGGCTGGCAATGACATGCACTGTAATATTACAAAGACCAGACCATAAAACTACATTTTTAACCATTCGAGGTGGTACACAGTAACTGTGATTTGTTTACTGATACCGGCTTAAAAGAAGCAAACACAGGACAGTAATGACATCTGATCCATGTGCATGTTTAAAATGTATCTTCTTCACTGAGGAATGAGGGAGAAGTGGCACCTCTTATGGGACTGTACTGTACAGGTACTGTACCCTTGATGAGTAAAGTGGTCACAAAGAACAGCACTGAAAAATTTCCAATAAGCCAATAATAGTTTCTACCACCACATGGTTTTGAAAAAAAGTCATCTCTTTGTAATGTATTAAAAGGAGAATCTGTTTCAAAGAGAAGCAACTTGACACAGTGTGGATTTGATGAGCACAGACTAAATGTTAGCCTGAACATGCTTACCAATATTACAAAGCGCTGTCTCTACACATGCTGGAGGTGGAAAATACTGAAAATGTGTTTGTCAGATCGAGGCGACCATCTTCATGGCACAGCTCTTGAACTACACATTGAACTGAACTTCTTTTATGGTCATTCCTGTATCAAACAGATTTAGACAAGAGTAGACTGAACACAGCTAGGCCTTTTGTAGATAAGAAAAAGGCCACTTTACTTACACCTTCTGAGAACAGTTTGTTTCTATATCATATTATTAATGACAGCTAAAGGCACTCCAATCAGAGACAGATAGAGTGCATTTATTTATATCATCAGGTACCCTAGCTGCTAAAATATTAAAATAACAAGCACCCACACATACGATGGACTATACTTGTTTTGTGTAGACTCCTCTATTCATTTCCACAGTTCTCCTAACCCTCATTTCTCTACTTCTCTAACCTTCTTTTAACACCCACTGCACTGTCGGGCGAAAATAACTTCAAACTGACAGCGGCCACCTTCGACATCTTCCGATGTATCCATCCATACATACCATGGTCTGTCCAAACGCTACACCACACACTCCACCCTCCGAACAACAAATAACACAAAAGGACGTACTAAAGGGAACACTATTCATGGAAACCACCTAACACTTTGGAGAACACTTTAGAAAACAGCACGAGATCCAGAGAGATGCTGCAGATGGCAGCACGGACAGTCTAGCTGCAGATACACACAAAACTTCACAAGTTAAATGAAAAACAAGGCCACTGAGCTAGAGTACTTTTGGAGGAAAAGTTGACGAAAAGGGCCGAATGCTGCTTCTCTCACAGAGCAGCTATGAAAGTTTAACTCTTCTTGTCTGGAGCCCATCCTTTATCAAAGGGGAGGCAGTCAGTCTTGACGTCAACAGACGATATTCACTTATCTTGACCCGCCCTCTCGGCCAAGAAATTCCACACCAAATTCCTGGTTCGCTGTCTGGATATTCATTTGTCCAGTTTGTCTTTAAAAATAATGTCATGCCACTCCGGAGAATATGCACTTTTTGTTGGGGGATCTCTCTTTGAGGACGTCACTGCTCTTTCTTGGTGAATCCCAAAGAGGATCAAATAATGTGTCAGTAGGGCACAATGATCAGGTTCAGGCTTACTGATTCAGGGCGAGGTCACTAACCTTTAGTATTCTGACTACATTTTACAACTATTCCAAATATTATCAGTAAAAAATAAAGACAAATCTGTGAACCTGTGTGGAGGTTAGTATGAACGAGTTAAGTTGCTGCCCGACTCCTGCAGGCTGACCAGCAGGTCATCAATCTTCTCCATGTTCTGAGAGGCCGTCATGCTGTTCTGCACAGACCCAGACTGAGACAGGGACTGGCTGAGCAGGGACTGGATGTGCGCGTCACTCTCTCTCTGGTTCTGACCGGACTGACTGATGGCTATAATCTGATCCGACAGCGTGTTTCCAGGAGTGTTCATCAGCTGGCCACATTCTGCAGGGAGGGAGCAGAAAATCATCGGGTCAGAATGAGCATGAAGAAACCTTTTTCCGCCACTGTTGGTGTGTTTGTTTATAGTGTTTTAAAATAAAATGGAAGGGCAATATGCAGACTATGGCTGAGCTTACAATCATAATAGGTATTTAATTAGGTATTTCATAAACTCTTTCATAAATGGATCAAATTTAATGATAAATATCTTTGAATGTGTGAAATGTTGGAATAGAACTTATGGCATTTGTAAATCAACATCTAACTCAGTCATAAAGGGGCTTTCTTTTTTCCAGCCTGCACACAGAATTAATGCACAATGAATCAATCGCTTTCCTTTCCTGTTTGACAACTCTACTGTCCTTAATGTGGGCGGGAACTTGTGATGGACAAAGGGAGTTAACAACAGCTGTCGCTGGTTATCAGTCAATCTTTTACACCGTGTACACATCACATAGCTTCTGTCATGGGAACATGTCTGCAGTTATTTAAGGGTGTGTACCTGTGTGACCGAGCCCTTACCGTTCTGAATCCCAAAAAGGAAGAGGCCAGGTTGCTGAGGCTGGCTGGGCTGATTGATGCTCCCACTCACAGCGGTCTGAAACAGAGTCCCTGGCTGCTGAACAGGGGAGGAGGTGGTCGTCTGGAGGTTTGCCACACCATTCTGTGAGGCAAACATGGCTGACTGCGCAAGCTCCTGAGCGGCCAGTCCCCCTTGAAGAGATGCCATGTTGGACTGAGGCATAAAGAGGCCCACAGGCTGCTCCGGCCGGCTGTTTGAGCTGCCGCCCAGCTGCATTGGCTGTTGCTCCTGAAACATGACCTGCTGTCGTGGATCTGTTGGGTTCCCTAAGGCCATGGGTTCAGAGCGATCCTGCTGGTTTACTGTCACCATGCTGGCTTGGGAAAAGAGAAGAGAGGGGTTTTGGGGCTCTTGGGAAACCAGACTGCTGCTGGTCAGCGGTGGCATCTGACCCTGGCTGCTGAACAGGAGGCTGGAGGCCTGGTCAGGGGTGGACAGGGGGTTGCTGCAGAACAGAAGGCCAGCCTGCTGTTGCTGCTGCTGGCCTGGAGAGAGTGTGTTTGCAGATGGATGTGGAGAGATGTTCTGAAACAGGGAAGCCTGCTGAGCTGGCTGTGTGTGGGGCTGGGGCTGTGGGGGCTGCTGCTCCATGGGGCCTCTCTGCTGGATTGGGGAGAGCTGGGCCTGAGCCTGAAATACTGATTGCTGTTCCGGGGCAGGAGTTTGTAGAGCGCTGAGGAAGGCCAGCTGCTGCTGCTGCTGCTGTTGCTGTTGCTGCTGCTGTTGGGCACTACTGGTTGTGAGCTGGGAGGGCAGGGATGTCTGAGGGAGGAAAAGTCCAGGGGTAGAGGGCCGCTGGTCTGGAGACTGTAACACAGTCATGGTGTTTTGAAAGAGAGCGGCTTGGACACGCTCCTGAGAGGTTTTCTGAAACATACCCCCTTGTGGATCCTGTGTTTCAGCCAAAGAACTGGGATTGTGGAACATGGGTGGGGAAGGGCGTGAGGGCGTCGCCTGGAGGAAGTTGGTCTGAATAGAGAGCAGGTCACTCGCCTGCTGAAACAAGGCTGCCTGTTGCTGCTGTTGCTGCTGCTGCTGCTGCTGCTGTTGGGCCTGTTGGAAAAGAGTCCCCTGGTTCGGCACCACTACTGGCGATGAGCCCTGCTGTTCCGCGTTCTTGCCCTGAGAGGCATCCTGAAACATGCTACACTGCATCTGGATCTGCGACTGAAACAGCTGCTGCTGTAAGTTCTCCAAAACCTGCTGCTGTTGCTGCTGCTGAAGCTGTTGTTGTTGAATTTGTTGTCGCTGCTGCTGCTGCTGCTGAATTTGCTGTTTTTGCATCTGCTGTTGGTGCTGGATATGTTGCTGCTGTTTGGCCAATGAGTTGTCAGACTGAAGTGGTAAGTTACGGAAACCTTTGGCTGTAAGCTGCCTCACTTCCTCCTCCAGCTGGGCCACTTCGTCTGCAGGGAAAAGAGACAGCTGCTGCTGTTGCGGTGCAGGTTCTCCACACAGCCTCCCCACGGCACCAGAGCCGCTGCTGGGCCTCTCCTGCCCGAGGCCCTCTCTGGGCTCCAGGAGGAACTGCTGTGAGCCTTGCTGGAGCAGGGAGTCAGCAGGTACAGAGAAGGAGCCGGTGGCTGCAATGTCCTGCTTCTGTATGGTGCTTAAAGGCTCTGTGTTGGTAAAAACAGAAGCCTGGCCTTTGTCAGCATCGCCTGCAGGCTGAGACAGGTTGTTGGGGAATGGTCTGTTTTTATTTAGATGGCCTGGAGTCATATCTGTGCTCTGCTGGGCTGAGCACAAGTCACCAGTCTGCTGAAAACACAAAACAGAATATAAAAGATGTGCTCTATTTTGCATTCAGTTTTAACTGTTAAAACTAACTAACGAGAAATCAATCAATGCAATAAAAATACATCAGATTAATATATCACCTTAAATACGCCAGAAGACTGGAGGTTACTGGTGACCTCCATTGGAGTGACTTCTTCTCTCTTCACTAAAGGTAACATCGAAGGCATCAAGGCAACATCCAGATCTGCAGCAAGACCAGGGAACATGTCAAGCCTTATTAAGTGTTTTATTGAGGTGTATGTTCAGAAAATTAAAAGAAGTAACAGTGCATTGTGAGCTAAAACATGCCTACCACATGCATTTGACTTGATATACAGTATATTAGAAAATAATCTACTATCAAATGTGATGCTGCACTCATGACAATGTAGTGTAGGAAAGTGAAAGTAACCTTTAATCTGCTCATCAAATGAACACGTCTTCACGGGTGAGGGCGTCTCTTTCTTCACAGGCACATCATTTGTTGCTGTGTGGCCAAACATGAAGATATTTATAACTCATTTATAGCCCACAAAACTGGAACATCAGCATATTTATGCGGCATAAACATACCAAAGGACAAAGGAAAGATGATAAATGTGCTGTACAGGATCGCAATTGCAATGACAAAAGTCATGTGCTCTTTGAAATGACTTGTTCTGATCCTCATGAACTGTAGGTGGTGCTGTTGAGCAAATGTGAGGATAGAGCCTTAAAAAAAAGCCTGGTGAGAACAGACTTGAGAAAGCTGCGATGCAGCTGTTGTTTCTGTGGTGCAGAAAATATGTGTAAAATAAACAAGTTTGGGGTGGTTAACTGCAGTACAGCTTGTTTTTCACCCACAGGTTGAGAAACTGAGTGAAGCAGCAGTGGTGCCAGCCAGTACATCTATAAAGTTCTTTGTAAATAATGACCAAGTAATGAGGAGGTTACATGTCATCTAACAACCTGTTCTCCCCACCAGTGGACTGGTGGCAGACAAAACAGACAGATACAGAGAAACTAAACTGAACTGTAACAAACCTGAATCTGGAGTGTAGGTAAAAGGTTGAACATCATGAGATCTCCCAGCATTGGTCACCACATAGATTCCCACACACACTGAAGAGGTGATGGCTTGGTTCTGGTACGGAGGAACCTTCACTATCAGGTGATTCTTTGTGTCGATTATTAAAAAAAAACAAGAGAAGAAGAGAATGAATAAATGTACCACACTGACCCGCTCGTCACGGCTTTGTTTGTATCTTGTGCTCTACCAGCACATCATGAGCATGGGGGTGATACGCATTTCTGTGACGACAGGAGGCTGTGATGGAAATGTGCTCTGAGGTTGAGGTAGAAAGAGCATCAGCAGATCGGATTTATATGCCGATGACTCTGCATTTGATTTATTAAAAAAGAAATTTAAACCAGCTCTGTTTACAAGAAATCTCACAGCATAACAAAAAACTAAATGACATCCAGTGAGTGAAACACAAAAACTCTTTCTGTTAGCTGCAGATTCATCATTTTGTTTACAAGGGCAAAGGTTTAAACTGGACTGTTGAGACACACTCAGCACAGCCTTTGAGACTGAGTGTAATTAGGTCAGAACACAATGAGACTACTCAAACCTTTGAACCAGCAGCCATTTAAGATGATTACATCTAAAGCCCCATACAAATCTGAAATGGCTGCTTCTATCTACTCAGCTCATTAGTAATTGGCATTAATCATTCGGTGCGAAAATAGCACAAGGGTGATCATAATTTACCTGGTGAAACAGCTCCATGTCAATTTCAGCCTCTGCCTTCCACGATTTCTCATCTGGAACAGAGAGACGGTGTAACATGTTTACTGGGGGAGAATTAAAAATCCAAAATATTCAAGGACAATCAAATCTTACCAATCGCTATCTTACCTGAAATGTTCTCCTGAAAAATGACTTTGGTGTCTTTGAGAAAGTTTTTGCCAATGATAAAGACCTCTTCTCCTCCTCTCACCGAACAGCTATTCAGTGACTTCTTCAGGATTTCAGGCACCCCTGCTGGCTGAGCTGGAAACAAAGAAGAAATAAATAAAATAATGAATAAAATTATTTTCACTGAAACATCCAGGTTTTATAGAAGAAAGAAAATAAACAGGTTCCTATAAACCTACAAAAGAAACACACTTGTATATAATCTATACTCACATCTTTAAAAAATGATTCCACATAATTTTTTACAAAGCTACAGTGGAGACATTTTATATTTGGATATTAAGTTAATATTTGTTTTTGGGGGTTGCAACATGACGCAGAGGCTTTATTAGACGCTGCCCGCAGTGCAGTCAATCATGCAACCTCAGCATAAATAACGAAACGGCAGCACGCTAGAGATGTTCTCGATCTGGAAATTTACAAAGACAATTCCATCATTTTTCTCTCAGTGTAACTGTTAAAATGATAACACACCAAATGATCTGCTGACAACAAAACAAATAATATCACCATGGCGACTGAGGACATTCGCTTAACGAGGCTCATATCTTCAGGGTGGCACTGATTTCTTTCTTTTTCTAACAAATTAGCCATGTGAGATTAACAACAAGTTAAATTTGAGGCATTTTAAAACCACAATTATTATCATTAAATCACTTTTTTCAGCATTTCCCTGCAGTATTAAACAATAATGATATAATAAATACATTCAGCATAACTACAACCCCGGCACAATCTGATACAAACCTGAAGCTCAAAACCACTCCCCTGTTCCTCCAACGCATTTCATAAAACTACTATGTACCACACACACAGATACACACACACACACATAAATGCCAAGAGGGATTACTTTTTTTTTTGTACTGTGGAAAGATATTTCCCTGGATTGCATGCTGGCTCTGTGTAAACAATAGACGTCCACACACCTCTATTGTTTCGTCCTTTCCTTCTCTTTCTCCCCTGTCTCTCTCAAAGCAGCAAATCCACTTACTCAGAAACTTTCTTATGGCCCTAAGCGTCTTTCCTGCTTGGAAGCGACCACACCCTCATACTGTAGGCATTATTAAACGGCATTTGAATCTGAAGGGATCTTTACACATTGTCTGCAAATGCGGACATCAGCAGACAACAGGCTCCTGACCTGAGGCTATATTAAACTTTACAAACAGGATATCTCCTCTTAAAGAGAAGAAAATAGCTCACTTTATGGTGGTAATTATTAACTAACTAAGGTTACAAATGTTTGTTTGGACACTCTTTGAAACTGGTTCATTATAGTGAAATAGTACACCACAGCGATTGCAAAAATCGACACAATCTTTTCAAATTCCTGAGGAGCCGGACTTACTGCACAGGATCGGAGATGAGGGAGTCTGCAGCGTGAGCACTGAGCCATCTGGACGGGGGATGTTGACCCGAAACACCAGCCGGGCGCGTGTGCTCTTCTTCTTTGATCCAGCCACACCAATGCGAGCCTCGACGTCGGCGTTACGGAGCTTCAAGATCCCAACACAGTCCACCCTGCACGGAGAGACGGCGTTAGCTCGCAGTTTAAACAACAAACTTTACAGTGTTTGCTAAACCAGCAGCTCTTTACAACACTAAATTCCTTGGTATCTCATTACGACAGCTGACTTCCCCAAAGGGATGAGTCCACCTTGCAGCTCACATATGTGTCTGTCCTTCGATTGCTTTATTAAGCAATTGCTTTGAATTATCTGCAAAGTACAGCTGGGTACATAAAAGCAACACTTGCTCTGTTTGCGGCTAAACATACTGAAATTCACTACTTCATTTGTCACGACGACACATTTTTCAGTCTCAAGAAAAGCACATACGCAAGTGTCATGTTGGTGCTCGGATCAAGGGACACCTCGATGACGGTCGTGCCGTCAATGTCCACCTCTTTGCAGGCTGTGGTGTTGCGGCCGGTCACCCTGCACGCTTGGTAAAATCCGTGAGGCTTCACGCGCCCGGCATCGTTGCCCACAAACACCTGCAAAACCACTGGCTCGTTCACTCCCTCCAGCTGCGGCAGGAAAAGGAAAAAGACAAGCGCATGTATGCATCAAAAAGACGGTCACCAAACATCTGATGGTTACTGTGGGATGGTGGACACAGAAATAATGAACATCACTTTTATGTGTCAGCCAGAGCCCCTGAGTACGGATGATGTCGATGTGTGATATGCTCATTTTGAAAGTAATTTTCTGTCTTGTCAGAGCTGCTCCTGCAATTGAACCTGCTTGTCTCTTCACGTTTCCGCCCCTTATTCTGCACACGCTGAGAGCTAAGTGTCCTTCCCCACTCGTCGAACAGATGCCCTCAGTGGGTTGTGCATTTTGGCATTTTCTCATCAAGCAATTAGCCTTATTTCTAACTTCTTGTGCAGCCTAGTCAGCCTTTTCAAAGCCTCCCTGTGTTTGTCATCTTCTGCTGTTGCCTTCTCTGTCTGGTTTTTGCATCTGGGTCCACCTGCCCTGGCAGTACAAACAGGGTGGTAACTGATCCAGCAGAACTGCTTTGTGTCCGGATTCATTTCCAGACCACCTCTGGTCGACATCAATCACAAATTATTGATCAGACATTAGACAGTGTCTCTGGTCTGGTTCCTAACTCACCCTGTTGAAACTCTACTTCATCTTTCTTCTTCTCTGTCTAAGGTCCAGAGATGTATGCAGCTTAGTTAGTCTTTTGTCATTTTTACACATAATTCTAAAACTGTTTTCCAGCTCTCTACAGAAAAACACTCTTATAGTAAAGTGAATTAGAAAACATTTACATATTCTTCCAGGGCGTTGGCAGGTAATCAGTATCCACATATTATACTCCACCTTTTGGCACACATTGGCCTTTTTGCTTCCACCTCTGGCATAGCTGAAGGTTTTTGCAACCGCCACTTCTTATAGCTCCAGGAATAGCAAATCTTACGCACACACGTATTTCAAAGCCTCTGGCACTGACCCAATCATTAACTTAACCTTAAACAAAGGCTCACTATAGCAGAAAAGTCCTTGCAGAGGCTCCCTCGGGGCCTTAACTGTTACCTTCACAGTGGGGAAACCTTGCTGAGTTCGGTCCTTCACCGACCCTCTGCTGCCTTCAGTCAGATAGCGGGCTCGGTGCTGAGTCTCAGGCTGGACGAGGATCTTCAGCTCTTTCCCCTCACACTTCTGTGGGTACTGCATCAAAAGGGTCCCTCCTTTCTGTTTGGTTGTTTGAGGGTCATCAGAGCTGCAACAAAGTCAGAAATCACTTCTGATTCTGAAATTTTCGAGCATTAATACATCTATAATATATTTGGCTTGTGAAATATAGTTGGCATGTTCCAGGTTTGTGGAGCTGTCTGATACTTGCTTTTTTTCTTGTCACAGACTACAACCATGTCCTTATTTGCTCTGAACTCCCCCCATCACCACCCACCGTGATGCTCTGAGCAATGCAGAGTTAACAGGCCCTCCATCACCCAGGCATATTCTCTCCCCAGCTCTTAAAGCGTTCAGAGTTATCTGTTTATTTAATCTGTTCTGCTTATCCTAGGTCTTTGAGAGAGGCTCTGTGATTCACTGTGGCTGACCATTGTTTGTACTCCAGTATCCTGCCCCTCCCTCCGCTCTGATCTAACCGCTCTTCTTCGGTCAAAGCGCGGTGGGAAATTCGGAGCTAGAGTAGTTTGTCGAAGATTTCCATCTGTCGCGCAATGTGTCATTTCCTAATAACACCCATTCTGACAGCCGCGGTGAGTGCTTTAAGAGATTATCCAGAGGGGCCTTTAAGACAAAGGCAACACAAAATAAAAGATGAGTGCCTACTTAGCAGTGCAACTAACATTATTCATCATTGGAAAATCAAGTAGAATTAGTCAGTTAACTTCCTACAACAATTTACTGTTTTCTTCTGTTGTCTTCATTGCAGATTAATCTGTTAATTATTTTCATCATTAACAGACTGATCATTAGTCCAAGAAATGTAAAAAAAAATAGTGAACAGTCACCAAATCCAGAACTTCTGACATTGAGCTGCCTTCAATTAGTTTGTTTTGTTTCACCAACAATTTAGCACTGAACAGACTTTATATATGATGAAGACGAACAGCTATTGTTTTGTATTTTTGCTTTAAAAAATGACCGAAATGATCAATCGATTATGACAGTATCTAAGTCACTTTCTGTCTTTCTACTAATCGATTATTTGACCAATGGCAGCAGCTCAAGAGTATGTAATTCATCCCCCTACTAAACCTTTTGAGGCTTTGACCTGGAAGCTCGTGGTGGCCCATCACCCATCTGTGCATAACCCCAGCCTCCTTTGATAACCTCATAGCTCACCTCATGACGTGGACCTGTCCCGGCAGCTCACTCTCAGTTAATATTAAGTGTCAGGTATTTCATATCATCTTCATCTAACAGTTACACAAACCTTCCTTTTGGTCCGGTCTTGCTGTCGGGGCCGAGCTGTGACAGGACAAAGTGTGGACCTTTGGCACTGTCTGCATCAAACACATCCATGCTGGCTTCTCCTGCGGGCACAGACTTTGGGCCAGGCCTCTGGCGTGGGGTACGTTTGCGGGACTTCCGCGGCACCTCTGTGTTGTCATTGTAAGAGACGGTGCTCATGATGCTGAAGTTGGAGAGAGAGTCGTCCATCCACATGCTGTTGCTCTGCTCCGAGTCCAGACAGGTTTCATCCTGGCAGGACATGCGGCTGTCATCCAGCAGGTCTTGCGGAGGCGGAGAGATGTTCAGCACGGTGCGGCGCTTAGACGGGGTCATCTGGTGATGCGTCTGGGCCTCCTGGGACGTCGCGCCTCTTCCTCCCCCTAGCTCACCGCCGCCCCTGCAGCCATTACCGTTCCCACCTTCTGCTCCGACAACCTCTGGCACCACGCGGCTACCTCTGGCGTCCTCTGGGTCAACATTGCTGCCGTGAACTGGGTTCTGGTCACTTGCCGAAGCACTGGAATGCATGGCGGAGCTGGAAGAGGTGGAAAAAGCACTGCGGGGGCCTTCCATGGTCATAGAAGAGGATATGGCATCTATAGTGCAAATAATTAGACAGTGAATAAAGGCATCCCAACCTGTGTTGGCTAGCAGTCCCATTTAAGCAGCAAAATTTGTTCATGATTGTTTTTGGGTTTTTTTGCTTTTGCTTCCTTTTTTTTTATTCCTCCAATTAAACTTCTTTCCCCCATCTTACGTGTGTGTGTGGTGCTGATGAGTTCTGGGGATTTGTAGATGTACAGTATGTGAAGCGCAGTACAAATGTGACTTAAAAGGGGCCAAAGAGGTGATGACAGGTGAGCAGTCCCCCTTATTTAAAAGTTGAGATAAGACTAAAACTGCTTATGAATAAATCAACTTGGAACTAAAAAAAAAAAAAGATGGAATAATTAATTGAGCATTATTATTATTATTAGCTTTTTTTCCATGTCGAGCTGACAAAAAGCCAAAATGGTGAAATGGAGAGGGAAGTTCAAAACAATGGTATGTACAATATGATGCATGCCAATTATTGGAGCTTTTATTTTCAATTTTTTGCCTTTTTTTGTTTTGCTACAAAAGTTCATTTGGTTGGGACTGAACGTAGCCACAGAGACAAAATAAACAAGCTTCTGACCTATGAAGCAGAGAACTGCAGACCATTTTATATGCAGACACTCCCTGCTTCAGAGGGAACTTCCTGGAATATAAAAATGAGACAGCGAATGAGCAATAAGAGCTGAACAGTAAAAAATAAATTTATTCAGATTTTTAGAAAAATAATAACACAGGGTATTTTGTTTGTCAGAAAATGTCGCTCCAGCATGCTGACATACACTGTAATTTCAAAAGCATTCAAGTAGTTACAGTGAACTCGAGGAAGAGCGGGGAAAAGTCTGGTTAAGTTGCAGATCGTAAAAAAGGAGTTAGACTGCTGTTGACATTCTGGATTGTTTGGTGAC
This sequence comes from Terapon puta, assembly GCA_028564955.1. Taxonomy (NCBI): domain Eukaryota; kingdom Metazoa; phylum Chordata; class Actinopteri; order Centrarchiformes; family Terapontidae; genus Terapon; species Terapon puta. The sequence continues at coordinate 24,795,076 of JAOXYL010000001.1, forward strand.
TCATTAGTTTGCAAAACACACAGTCGGAAAGAAAAAGAGGCACACAAAACTCGTGGAGGTAGTGTCATTTTGAGCAAGGATAAAAACACAAAGACATTTGTGGTCACAAACCAAAAACACACAAACTATGAACAGATACTGTTGGAAATCCAGTATTTGTACAGATGTTGGTCAGGTTAAAGATTTAAAACAGCCAAAATTAAAAAAGAAAAACTCTCAATAACCCTGTCAGATCAAATTCATTTGTGCCGAGTTCTTGAAACAAAAAGCCATAAAAACTATGTATTTTATAATGAATTAGGTTGGACTATAATGTTACTGTGTGTGGGGGCTTCTCTCTACTTCTAGTGCTTTTAAAATGATACTGCCTTTAACACTTAATATTTCTTCTTTATTTATTTGTTAGTCGGGAGGTGGGCGGGTTGCCTCTAGGGAGAAAGCTTTGCATTTGGACACAACAGTGTATCATGCTCAATAAAGATGTGAAGCGTCAACGGAAAAGGTAAGAAATGTGACACAGCATTAGTGTGACACTTTCCTGATAGAAGCACACGCTGATATTATTGTGACCTAAATGTGCTTCTTTAAGTATGCTTTAAACCTGTTTGTCCTTTGTTGTGCACTGTACGAGTCATCTTGTTTAGTTATTTTGATATGTTTAATGTCAGCATAACACAAGACAATCAACATTCAGTTAAATGAAATCTTTTTCCGATGACTTGTTGAGGATCTGTTTACTTGAAATATTGCGTAATCATCATAGATCCAGCAAAACATCTGTGGTTCATCTACAGTGCAACAAAACAAAGTGTAACTATAAGCTACAAGTGTAACTATAGTGTAACTATGACAATAAAGGACTTATTCATTTCATACTGAACAAAAAACCCAGAAACATTAACAGTATGCCAGTATGTTTTTATTTGTGAGCAAAATCTCCATCTTGGAGCTATTGTAAAGTATTATTTTGTGCTGAGTATGCAACACTGTGAAACAATAAGCTTTGTTGGGCTCTCTCAACTTTAATGGGTTTAACAAAAAAAGATTTGGTATATGTGTGAGGGCTCCAAATACTAATCTAAATTTGCGTCACATGACCTACATTTTGACATTTTGTTGCCAGACCACAACATAGAGCTGATCAAGTATTTACAACAACAATCCTCTCGACGAGATATTTCACAGTTCAGCAGCAGGTACAGATACATGTTCAGCTGACTTAACTCCAATGATATCATCTTCCTCTTAAGGAAAGTTGGGTTTTTTGTGTTTTGTGTGTTGGACTGATGCGTGAGGCTGACTGTCTGATGGGCTTTCCTGCCATATAGAGGTGTTTGTTTTGCCACAGTGCAGTATAGGCGTTGTGCTTTTCTGCGTGGGGCATGATCGGTCCTGCTCGCAGAGGAGACAGAAAGATAAGAGGAGCAGGATCCTACCTGATGCTAGAGCAGCTGAAGGGGGAGGCCCTGCCTCTCCGCCGCTCTTTTGACTCATGACGTCTGGGTGCTGCTGAGTGGAGGAAGGCAACTGTAGCTCTCTGGGGAGAAGGTCATACGCTGATTCTGCTGAGAGAAGAAGAACAAATAAAAACGATCATGAGGGGACATATTTAAAGGAACTGAATGGCTTTTCTTTGTAAATTAAAAAAAAAAAACATGAAGAGAACCAGGAAAATGACTCTTTTTTGAGTCACACATTCATCAGAATTTCTCATTTTAGCTCTCCCCAGAGCTAATGCGCAATTGTAAGAACTTACCAGCAACCTAGTTGGCAACAGATCTGATAAAATGCACGACATACCGAGCTATGCATGTAGGAACAATGCATGATCATTTCATGTCTCTGAAAACCGAGAGTCAACACTGGAGTGTGGCAACATCTGAAGTGCCCTCGTTAATCATGATGATTTTGATCTGGACTATTTTACTTTAACTTTACGAGTGAAAACAACAACTGTCTGCTGCATCGTGGCCTTAAACAGAACTGCACTAATCAGGAATCATGTTCGAAGGATATTCTCTTTTCTTTTGTTTTAGCTTCTTCAATATGAGAATTTGCTGTTTTTCTTTGTTTCCTCTTTGTGTTCTTATTTGTGTTTTGGACTGTTGGTTGAACAAAAAAGATATACGAAGACATCTTTCAGGTTTTAGGGGACCTCTAATGTAAAATCCATCAGTATTTTCTCACCTTTTAAAGATTATCAGAGTAATAATAAATAATCTGCGGACTCAACCTATGATGAATATATGCATCAGCTAGAGTCCTATTTGTGACAATTTAGTTAACCTTAGCAAACCAATGAGGAGGTGTGAAGCGAATATCTAAGTTACATCTGCTCTCTGTGCATTGTGGATGCCCCCTCTTAACAATGTCGATTCAGTCATTAGCTCTATCATGGCCTAACTCTGGGCGAGACCATTGAGGTAAAAGCAAAAGCTGTGGCGTACCAAATAAACAGCAGATCTCATTACAAACAGGCAGCAAGGTCGTACAAAGCTTTTTTCTCTCCTCTCTGTGCCGCCCTCAGGGCCAACAGGACATGGGGAGGGGAGAAAGCCTTGGGTCAACAGCATGACAACACTTTTACTAGCAGCCTGATTCATCATCCAAATATTATGGTATGAACTTAGAGCGGCCATTACAGTCGCCTGACTCTCTTCTCTGCCAACTGCCAGCTTTAATTACTTGCAGCTGAGTCCCAGGGTTCGGTGTGTATATCAGATACTTAACCCTCCCATTGTTACCACTCGCTGTGTACAATAGACAAACCTGGGACATACTGAAACCAGCCCATGCCTCTTCATTCGCAAAGCCCTCCAGTCTCTTACAGCTCGCTTTAGAAGAGCAGGGAATGCTGGTTCCCAGAAAGGGAGCTTAAATCTGGACTCGGCAAACTCATATAACTCACACTGAACCACACATCCACACAGGATTCTAGTGTGGTTTTGCTGGTTATTTGCTGAGTTCTCCAAACAAAATCACAGACACACATGCGTGCGCATGCACACAAACGTCCCCCACTCCTACCCCACCACCACCTCCACAAAAACACTTTCTCTGCCCCCGCTTTTGCACTTTAACTCTGCAGTCTTCTGCAGGGCTCGCTGACTGACTGCACATGCAGCAACATGTGCTCCGAGTGAGCAACCCTTCCAGTAAACAGATTGCCAACCGCACAGACAGAAAATATGTACTCTTCTCTCGGAGTAGCGGTCTCGAATCACTGGCTGGCCTGTTCAAAGTGTTTCCACAGTCCCTTGACATTTTTAAAGACTGAAACAAATTCTTATTTTGCTGCATATTTGTTTCCTCGCGAGCAGACAGAGTGCAGTTCTTTATTTCCACCTGACAAAACACTGTCCCTTTCATGTAGAAGACGACTTCTAAAAACTCTTTAAAAAAGGTCAGCCTCGTTGGCTGGGAAATAAACCGTACTGACTCACGCCCCACGTGATGTTTTGATTTTAACTTAAGACTGCAGCCGTGCTGTGCAGACCACTGACCAATGAGGAAAACCTTTGATTTTCCATCCATCTGTGATCATCATAATAACAGATTAAAGCCTGCCCAAAAGTGTGGTGCATTTTGATCAGGTCTACTTTTGCTATTAATACGTTCTGATAAATATCAAATGAACTGAGGTGGTTCAGTTGCCCCTCAAGTTCTGTGTAAACAGCAACATAAATAACAAACCACATAACACTTAAACTCACGCCAGAAATGCTGCATAAAGAAAGATGTTATTGGAGCCGCCAGTCAAATATTTGTCCTCTTTATACCCTCACCATACTTTGTGATATGTTTATATGGTAAGTAGTGCAGGCTAAAGGTGAAAAAAGAGAGCACTCACCATGTGAATGGCAGGACTTACACTCCCATTCATTTCCCTCACATTCCTGCTGCTTGCTCTTACTAGCCCTGGCACCTGGGGCGTGGCACTGGTTTTTTGGCTGAGTGACTGATTTAACTCCCCTTCTGTCCCCCTCCTCCACTCTACCTACGTCTCTCCCTCTTTCTGTCTTGTTTACTGTGCTCCCAGACCCTTTTGAGCACTTCAACTTGCTCAACAGGTTAGTGTTATTGTCATGTGGAATCCTGTCAAGCATAAATGAAGCAATAGAATAAGCCACTTATGTTGAGATAGACTATGTAAGTATTAGATTATTGAACTTGGCGGAACAGTACTGGACAAAAAGCAGCAGGGCATATAAGATTAAGCTTGCCTCGTCAGTGCATTTGGACGTTATTTCAAGCAGCGAAGGAAAAAAAAAAAAGCTGAAGGGGCTGGCACCTGCAGCAAACCATGTACAACAACCCTGAAATGTTTACAGCCAAGCCTACACGAAGGCTGCCAGGGACTCCATAGCAACACAGATCAGGGGACAAGTCTTTAGAGCGTTTGTGTCTCTTGTGAGATAACGTGGAGAAAGTCAGAGAATAAAACTGCATTATGCAAACTCAAAGGAAGAACTGGGCATTAACAATGCAGGATATTACATGAGCAGCATTACAACAATGTGGCAAGAAATCTGTATCATTCCTGTTATTTGACACCACCCACTGATAAGGGCTAACAGCAATACCCCAAATAATACCCTTTAATCTGAGTGCCCTTTGATCTATGTGACCATTCTTATTTTTAACATCTTTCTAGGTAATGCAAGAATTAGTATATGCACAACTTTATAATATAATATTAACTCAAATGAGGTTTTTTATCAGATGTTGATTAATAACTTTTTAAACTAATCGTAATTGATTATTTACATAACATGTTACAGATAAATGCATTGACATACAGCTTATACTTTCAATAATGTCGCTGGCAGCACAGAGGTGCAGCAGGAAGGAGTCAAGACGATCTTTGCTTTGAAGCAAATATCATTATTAGAGCATGACTGATAAATGATCAAGTTTGGAATTCAACAGCAAAATGTCCTATTATTAAATCATACATTTGTTGTGTGCTTATCAAACTCATCATCAAATGAAAACTACTAATGGCTTTCTTTCTCAAGATGTTCTTGTGTATGTATATTTCATTAAACCAAAAATAATCACCCCCAATATGCCATCCCATTAGACAAACGACTCTCAATAGGGTGGTTACTTTAATTACACTATGGCATCAATAAAGCTAGACTGAATGTTAAAAGCACCTCTGAGTAAAACACAACACATTTCAACAGCAACACAAACTGAAGCCTCAAAAAATGACCACACAGTTGAATCAACACTTCTCTGAAACACTTCAAAGGGACGTAACATTACCACTTCTGTTAAGGCTGGATTTATTTCAAGACTTTGAGTTGCGCAATAGTTTAAGCTAGGTGTACCTAATAAACTGACAGTGTAAAAGTGGTGTGACAACACCATGAAGAGCAGTAATGGATGTGGAGGTGGGGTCTGTGATGAAGTGACAACATCCTGTAGGTGTTATTTCTGCACTCACATACTATTTTTTTTAATGACAGTAAAGGACTGCGTGCAACGCTGCCTCATTTAAAAAAAAAAAAAAGAAACGTCCCCACAGCTCTCTGTTGAGGTTTTATAACTGCGGTGTTTCAAATCAAGCATTTGGAACTAGGGTCACTATTGATAAAGAGAAAGTATCTTTAATGTTCATAAATGTATAATATATGAACGTTCATATGTTTAGTCATGATGATCATCGTTTACTGTCGCATTCTTTGGACCTGAGTTGTGACAATACTCATCATACAGTGTTTACTGTTATAGTAATCAGTAGCAGTTGTAAAATTTCGTCATCATCACAGTCTTAAGTCGTGAGTCATATTCAAATCAGATCATATGAGGTGAGCATCGATGGTTTCATATCACCTGAAGCAGATAATGAATGATGAGTCACAAATAGAGCTGCATATACAGCATGCTGCATTCTTCCACAGCAAGTGTTTGATCTACATTTACAGTACACTCCCTCCATATAAACAAATGTGTAAATTACCTACTAACCTATTATGAGCTAAGTGGAGTCACCCGACTTTCATTTTGACTGCAGAGCCTTTTGTGGCTATGTCAGATGTCCAGACAGGCGACAGTCCTCTGCATGACAGTAGTCATTCTAATGGGAGGTATCATCATTGCATTTAAATAGTTACTGCATTCAGGAAGGATCGTGGCACCATCACTGGATTTGAGAAAATGTTGGCTCATGAAGAAACACACAAAAGTTACCAAACAGCAGTAAGAAGTATGTGTGAAATCATAGTTAGCCTGTGTAATGTTCTGCCCGACGAATAACAGCAGAGGCTACGGTGACATGTCACTGCAGCTTTTTTAACTGAAAAATTTTTATTCAGAGACTGAGAATGACCACAAGTGTATAAGCTATTGAGATAATGACATCCGACTGAGCTCAAATGTAGTGGGAACCGTGGATGTTTCATATCAGATGCCTTTCATAAGATGTGCTCACACTGTAGAAGCTATAGGGACGAATTTCAAGTTCTATTTTGGTTTTTACTTCCATCAATCCCAATAATCTTTGATAATCTCTGACAGCTTTGTCTCAGACGCTCTATTCTTTCCGCACAGCCGTTTGAAAAAGTGAAGGTCAGCCAGGCTTAAGATCACACTGAGTCACACCGGGCTCAGGGTTTGTGGCATGTAGCTGTTTCAGTCCAGCTAATCCTGAAGTGACCAGGGACGACCTCCAGGCATCGGTTTACATGACTTGCTTTCAACAAACAGCCGCCACTGTCCCGACTTTACAAAACCCGCTGAGGGTCCTGTGAGGGCCAGGCCGCGCAGCTAAGAGTCGCCCCGGCTGCAGCGGTGTGACAGAGCCATGCGAGTGGGAGAAAACCATGGTCCAGCTCTGGCTGAGAATAACACATCTGCCTCCGGCCCCGTGTTTACCAGCGCGGTCGAAAAGATGAAATAGACACTGAGCTCGACATGAAAGCGTGACTTTGTAAAGCAGAGGAATTCAAACTATTTACAGACGACAGCGCACACACGCGAGCTCGCACACACGGGACCCACGCCAGAAAATGCCACTCTTGGACACAGATACCGGGAGGCAGGACTTCCAGTGAAATCAGTTCCTCTAGAGACTGACTGTTTTCTTCTGAATCAGAGGTGACTGCGCGCACACACACACACACACACACACACACACACACA
>JAOXYL010000001.1:24802324-24831938 GCA_028564955.1 Terapon puta
CACACACACACACACACACACACACACACACACAGAAATGTTAACAACCTACAGTATAATACAACTGTTCAACAACACGTCTGGTGTGCCAACACAGGCGTTTCTGTCCAGCTCACAGGAAAACAGTGCTGAGGCAACAGGAAGAGCCTTTGGCAACAACGCACGCATACACTCACCGACAGCGTGACCTCACAACGCTGCCGCACTAACCGCACATTTAAATCAAAAGAGGAATCGTAACAATACCAAAAGTTTTGCTTTTATGTCTGTCGATTAAGTTACATACATAAGTCAATACATGTTATTTTAGTTTCATAATTTATCTTTTAGGTCTTTGATTTATGTTATTACTGAAATGATTTAGTTTATTTTTAGTTTAAGGTCTACTTTTTGCTTTGCTTTTGCTTCTTGACTGAGGAATTTCACTGCTCTAGGTAACTGTTAACTGTACGTGACGATAAACTCTCGAATCCTGAATCTGCCAAGTTAGTTTAGCGCAGCACAGAGACTGGTAACAAGGATAAACTGCAAGCCAGGCTCTGTCCAGTGTAATAAAATCCACCTATCAGTGCCTCGACAGCTCACTCATTAATGTTATATTTTACTTGTTAAATCCACACAAGCTAAAATGTATGCAAACTTTGTCATTTTCACACTCCACTTCTTGTACTTTACAGGTTTTGGTCTGCTGATTTTGTCACCTTTGGACAGAACCAGCCTAGCTGTTTCTACCTATTTCCAATCACTGTGCTAAATTATTTTCGTCTTCATGTGTAACTTTCTATCAGAATGCTAAAGAGCATAATAAAAGTTACAGAAATGTTGAACTATCCTTTAGAAAACACAGACGGAAACATCAAGTATGATATGGTGAAAATGCAAATGGACTGAAAATTAGCAAAGAATATAATAATTAAATTGGGGACTGGGGTGTTATTGTTCACACAATAACTTGTGAATCACAGTAATTAGCAGATAATTGAGAAACAGAGTCAAGATGATTGTGACCACGGTGACTTAAAAACCAATGGCGCAAAGGTCTACTTTCAGAAACCTTGTGAACTGATTTTCTGATGGAGGCTGTTGACTTTATTGATAACAAAGTGGGAATAAACAGATAAAATAGCTGGCAGCGGGTCAACATTTAGCCTGCGCCGGGGAGGTCCGTTTGAGTCTTGAGGCACTCTGAAAAATCACAACAGGACAGTAGAGCTGAAGAAAGTAGGCCAAGAAACCTAACGCCAAAAAGTTTGTAAAGTGAGAAGCCATTTCAAAACAATCACGGCCCTTAAACAAAAAAGCAGCAGGTCTGCAGGTCTGCTCCTTTAGAACTTAAACAACTGAAGAGTTTCACTGTCCTCGTTTCCTAAGGTTCTTTAAAACTTGCCTTTTTCCAGATTTATGACAATGTGTCCCTCGAGCTCACCCTCTAGACTGAGCCTACACCTTCAGATATGAATTACTTAAGAGGATTTGTTGTTAAGTCTAATTAAGGATTTGTCTACTGATTAGTCAGGCAAAACCAAATCAGACTGGGAAATATGTTGCTCAAGCCTTTGTTTGACTGGTTTACTGAAAATGAAAATTAGAAGGAACTCATTTTGTGGTCACCACGGGTGGATTTTGAGGGAGATTTCTGTTACAGTCTATTTTCTGATGAAGTAAAAATGTACAGCTATTGTCGGAAGGACTTTTTATTGCTCAAAACAACACTTTGAAGATCACATGTTTATGGATGTGCAGTAAAAATGTCCCCGAGATAATGCTACAATAAATCACATGCTAAAAGGGATCTGTGTGAGAATACACAGTGGAGGGGGGTTGGGGGGGGGCAAAATCAAGAAGGAACACAAAGACAAAAACAAGTCAGATATCTGTTGCAGCAGGTTGTGGCTTGCTGATGTGGCGAGAAATGAAGAGTGTAATTTCTTATGACGTCTTTCTGAACCGATCAAAAAAAAAAACTTCCTCTTTGCCAGACTGTGATACATGAAGGTGTGGCATTGGGGAGACAAGACAGAAAGCAACTTACATCACCAATATTATAATTTAACGACTGATTCGATGAGAACTGATCAATGGTCGCAGCGAAGAACAATCAAACTCTCTGAGGCAGAAAAAAGATACAGTGTGTGACTTGCACAGGGGCAAGAAATTACACATGCCATCAGCAAACAAAGTGGAGAAAAGGGACACGGGGAATGACAATAAACTTCATAAATGTATGTAAAGCTATTCAGGTGTGACTCAGTTCACCTTGACTTGCTTCGACTTGTCCTGGGGCGACAGATTCCACTGTGTGTGTGTGGGGGCTGGAAACCAACGTGACCTTTGTTTTTAAATCAAATTATGGTGGGGCAACTTTACACAAGGTTAAAAGGACTTTTATTCTGTCGGGAGTTAAGCAGAGCTCCAGCAACCAGCTGTCAGACTCTACGTTTCTCTAGGTAGGTTTTTCTAATTCAAGTTTAACATGAAAAACAACATTTAATCAGCTTTCATCCATTTATGTCCAACACATTAACATTTGTCTGATTTTCTTAACGGTGTCCAGCATTACATCATACCCCGTGATCAGCCAATATATGTATGTTTTTTTTTTTCAGTACTTGACTGTAATTCAACAGAAATCCAATAACGACTGCAACAAATGGTGCTGGTTGACGCGTCTCACTAAGCGTGTGTTCAGTAGATAAACTGATGAGTTGAATGAGTTCCACAAAGCTTAACGTCTGAGCTGTGTGTGGGTACCCAGATGGTTACTGCTCCCTTCACAAATAACACAGTACCACGTCGATAATAGTAAGAAAAGTTAACAAAGATAAAACGTGGTGATGCCTCTGCTTTAAACTCTGCTGAAATAATGTACCATCCTCTCTCCTGGCAGGCATCTCTCACAGCACCCTGCGAATGTCACTTAAAGACAGCGAGAGAGTATACCAACAATGACAGGATGCAGGAGGAAATCGACCAGTCCGGTGCCTCTATTCATTCCAGCCCTGCCAGTCTACCAAGGAAGCAGCAGATGACTCAGATGACAAGAAATGAAAACACAGGATATTGAAATACCACAACCGCTGTAGGGTGGATTATTTGACTACTTTATGCATTTCTGAAGGTCCCGAGATACCTCCCTGTATCAGCCTCTATGATGAGACCTCGTGTTGTGACAGGCTGTACAATACAGGAGACCACTAAGTCAACAACCTCAGTCTCGTCCCCTAAAGAAAACTAACACTGTTCAGAACATCTTGATCAGGTCTTTGAAACCACAAAGAGGCTGCAGCCATACAGTGAGTCACAAAATCCACGGCAGGAAGGGGAAAAAAAACCCACCTGAGGGCATTTTTTACCACTCTGTGGGGCGGAGGGACACAAATGAGGTCGACAATCAGGTCAGGTCATAGACAGTTCTGACACTGACCAGTGAAAAATCTTCCCAAAACTCAACTCTAATTCAAAAAGAGGCCTGAGAATAACTAAACAAGGACAGTAGCTGTGGTTGAAAAGTGTAGAAATGCATCTCACATCAATTAGTTGAATGACAGAGAATTGATTGAAAACTATTTTCATAATTTTTATTCCTCTAGAAAAATGGCAAACCTGTGATTGTCCTTGGTTTTCTAATGTGAGCATCTCTTTTTCTTTGTCTTGCGACAATAATATAAATATAAATATAAATATATTTTAAGATTTTTAGATTTGTACTGTAAACAACAATCAACAAGTCCTCCAAATTAAACCAAAAAAAAAAGGTTTTCCATGCCCTACTAGAAGTGACACTTGATGGCGTCACTTTTCTGTGCCTCATAAATCACAGTTAAAGAACACATCTGTTTTATGATGTGACAGCACAGTGGTTAAGGGTTGGTGATGTGCAGACAAAAAAATGACTCGGTGAGGTTTAGAGGAAAGGACCGTGGTTTGGGTTAAAATGGCTTAATGTCATTAATGCCAGGAGACTTTGTTGTCATGGTTATAATAATAAACATGTGGTTAAGGTTAGAGAATGGGAAACAAACAGCAGTCTCCTGTTTCAAAGCCCGATGTTTTGCCGTGCCTCAAAGGTGTCGCCGCCAACTGCAACTGCGGCGCTTCAGGGTGCCGTGGAAAAATGACAACGCAGCAGGATGATACACGAGCCGGTTACCGCTGGCACTTAGCAACAACGCTGACATTACTAACAAGACGTGGCTAATTTGTAAAGCCTGACAGCGGGCAACCTTCTGCAGGAGAAAAGGGGATGATGAGACCGAGTACAGGTGTTAAAGGTCAACTAGTTTCCATGCGAGGCTTATTTTAGTATATTACAATCGAACAATGCACAAACACACAAAGACCAACGAGTTGAATCAACAGGTTTCTGGCACAGTCTCAACAAAAACTAAATATGATAAGCTTCACAGAGGGAGGGTTTATTGTAAGGCTGCTATATTGAATTACATAGAGCCGGTCCTCTGGTTTCTGGTATTTCAATATTCATCTAAAACACTGTCGCCTTTGGGTGGTAAATGAAGTGTCCTGTGAAAAACAATATTTGACTGTACTGTAAACAGAATCTATCTTATCATTAAACCACATTTTACCAGCTAACGTTTTAATTTTTTGGTATTTGTTTTAACATATGTAAGATTTTCTACATTAGGATTTGGTTAGAGGAATCATAATAAATCACAGTTTAATTTGTCACACTTAACTTGCCACCTTTCCCTCCTTGGGATCCAAGAAATACTCTGGCAGCGTGTGGCACGGCGTCTACAGCCTGGTTATGAGCTCCTGACACCTTAACTGCTGCCTCTCGCCTGCCAGTGGAAAGACTCGTGCCAGCCAAGATTCACCACACTTAATATTTAATGTCTTAGTTCAGAATCATCTTGCTCTGGGGAGACTCAAGACGAGGGGTGGATGTTAGATCTCACAGGTGCTTTGGGCTTTTCACAGAAGAGCGCGAGAAACCCGTCGCAAGATGAGTGGAAACGAAATCGCTGAGCATCCCGGCCTCCTGTAGTCCTACTTTATAGATTGGGAAGAGACCGTGTCAACACTTAATCGGCTATTTAGTCAATTATAAACCAGTGTTTTGGCCTGTGGAGACAGCATCTACAGATAATTTAACAGAAATCTGAACAATCCTTATGATGGAAACGTTTTCCACACACTTTCTGGACCAGCCAGCTTGAAGAAAAAGCAGAACTTCTGCTTTCAGATACACAGCATCTTCTTTCACTTTGTACAGCACTCTAATTTTCCTCAGTGATACCCTGCACGGCAGCATTTAAGCAGAAAAATAACCCCCATTCAACAGCTGACACTGGTCCACAGATGCTCCAGGGTAAGCAAAGATCAGCTTCCATTTCATGAACACGGCTGACCTGTTAACCTAAAGTAGGAGACGAAGGTCTGCTCCGCCTCTCGCAAAGACAAAGGTGTCCATCAAAGTGCAAAACTGGCCAGCATGCTTTTAGTAGCATTTTAGAGGTTTTATTGGCTTGCTGATAACTTTATTGTGGATCATATAAAAGTGCACTCACATACAAGTACATACAAAACCGCCATGCTGCAAAAATATATTTCTTTTCAAAGAGGTTTGGTCCCCTCTGGTAAGAATATGACATCCACAAATACTAACACAAAGCAAAGTGCTCACTAAAATAACAGCATTAAGTGATCAAATCACCATAAAAGCAGCAACAATAATTGTGGCATTAAAAAAAAATTATAACCATTCGAGATTCATACCGTGATAAAACATTTTAACCATGTTTTTCCTGACATTTTACTGATAATTCATGAAAATTATACAAATACTTATTCATTTATTTTAATGAATACATTATGGATTTTTGTTTTTCTTATCATGAGGATTATTTTATACAAAATGATTTTGAGTGCAAAAGTAGCAGAAGAATAAATGGGAGGTGGCTCAGGATCCACTCTTTCTATGACATGATATAAACAAAATATAGAAGAACACACTTCAGTGTCAGCTGCAACACCTTGAACTGGTTAAACCGCTCATACATTGATTTGCTGCGGCCAAAACAAAGTCACGGGTGTGTAGTAAATACCAGAGGTGGTGATATTTTGACCTGACCCTGATGAGTCTTTTTACTGAGGTTTGGTTAGTGTTAATTATTACTAAAAGAAGCTAAGAAGAAGGTAAGGAAGTGTGAGTATTTTTTATCATTACTCCTGTTTTTGTCAACCTATAAACACTTTTTACACACTTTAACTGAATATATGACACATTTCTGTACTGTATGCACCCACACTGAAACAACATACTGCTTTCTCTCCCACTCTTTCCGTCTTTTATCTAGCTCTTCTTTGGATTAATCAAAAGGTCAGCCGCATGTAGCTTTGAGAGAATGCCAATAAAAGTTTAGAGATCTGCCATGTTGCAAACTCCACCTCAATACTCCCTGAGCTGTGAAAAGTAGGACCTTGGGGGTCAACGTTTTTACCTGTCATTTGACTGAAGGAGACTACTTGAGCTGATGATGATGAAAAAGGACTATAACACACATGCATGCATGCATTTTTGGACTGCGAATGCAGAAGGGGCAGCAGGAGCAAGAGAGTTTCAACACAATTATTGTAGACAGAGAGTCCCGATGACAAACTCTCCTAAACCCAAGTACAGTGTTCATAAGTGACTAAGGAGCCAAGGGGCCATTTAGGAGCCTACATGAGAGTAGAGGACTCTCGGAGGGATCGTTTCTGACCTGTTTTTGTGGGACTTGTATTGATGTCTCATTCTGGCTTGGCTGGCTGAGTGTACATTATGCAATTTTCAAAATTATGGCGTGGGAAAACAGTGTTCCCTCTCAATATGATTTCAAAAGAGGAAATGAACAAAAAAAGAAGAAAAAATGGCGGGTACAGTCCTGTGGTTTCTGCCTTTGTAACACTAAACTGCAGCGGCCAAAGTGCCTGTCTGAAGTATGCAAAACAGGTTGGGGTTGATGTTAAGCAGATGAAGACACCGTCACGAATGTTCTGGATGACTGGAGAAAAATAAACATCTCAGTGTTCACAATGATTTGAACTTCACCAGACTATCAAATTATGTGTTAATCATGTCAATATCAAACAGAAAACACACCTTTAAGAGTCCAACTATTGATGTACTTGTGATAGAAAAGCCAAAAGTAATGCCAATGCACATCTCTGAACTCTTTTCCTCATTTTTCAGATGTTTTCCCTGCACTGTATTTCTTTCTTTCATCATCAGATATCAACAAGCTTTCAAGCCAATCAAGTATTTTTAAGCGCATGCCGCTAAGTTTGCTTAACACAGGAGAGTCAATATTAATAGAGTGCTATTTAAGCCCAGGTTTACACACAGAGCAGCCAGAGAGTTAATGATTGACTGGGCTTTGGTGGGTGTCAATATGAAAAAAAACAAAACTATGTCGAGATCTGTGGTCTTGCAATTGTTAACCGGGCCTGATAGAACTTATGGGAAAGCCATAACATTCCTCACCTTTGATGTGAAACTGGTGGGAAGACGTTTTATTGCGTGCATTAACCCGCCGTCCTTTACCGGCCACAAAAGGTAGTATGACTAGCATTCCTACCCGGAGTGCCATCGCTACAGAGTGCTGTTTCTTCCTTGGTATTCCTTGGTCTATTTACATGCTAAACGTAGCTTTTCTTCCTCATGGTTTAACTGTCCAAAGCAGCGCTCTGAAAAACAGTCGAACTGACACAATAACCTGATAAATGAACAGAAATAATGGAACTCAACAAAGCCACTGCGACCTCTATTTTATATCCACAAAACCAAATGATTCCTTTTTATCCAGGTGTGGGGCATGGCTGGATTTTAAGGGATTAAATAAAGAGAGAGTTTTTTTTTCTTTACAACCAAATGGGTGACCTGACAGGCAGCAAGGTGGGGGGGGCGGCCTTGTCGGCAAGATGCAAAACTAACTTCACCTCTCGCACACAGCCAGCAGTCAACTATGCTCATACAAATACACAATAGTGTGATTGGTATGCAAACAGGCCAGGTTAAAGAACAAGTTACAATTGGCCCCCATCTCAAAAGGAATTTCAGCTGATTTATAGAAATGATGACAGGCTTTCTGATGAGTCAAAAAGTATAACTGAATACATCAGTAAATAAAACAGTGAGTCAAAGCTGATCTAAGAAGAATAAACAGTGTTATCTTTTCTTTTTTCCCCCCCTGCTGTTACACTGTTATTGTACTGTAAGTGATTGCGAAATTTGTTTATTTAAGACTGCGTTCTGCAAATTAGAAGGAAAAAAGAAAAGACAATCTCGGTCGCTAAAAGTCAAGGTGCACGCTGAGTGAAGAGATGCCTCCAAAGAAAGTGTGTTTCTAACAGCTTGTGTGTTCACTCCTACTTAATCATCTCTGTAAAAGTAGTAGTAGTAGTTAAGTAATTCAGTAGGTCAAAAGGCCAATCCAAAGAACAATCGACATTACGCCGACTTGTCCAAAGGTAAATGAGAGAATCAATGAACAAGTTAGTCTCAGAAGTGCTTAGCCTACCTTTACAAAGGAACAGCTACTGGCGTGGGTGTGCAGAACGTAAAGAGCATTGCATTTTTAAAGGCTCCTCTAGCTGGATTGTGCACTTGCAGGTAAAGGACTGATAAATGCACGGCATTGCTGGGGGATGTCGTGTTGCGCTATAGCTAGAGCTAAGCCAGGTTCAAGTGGTTTACGTTGGCGCAGCGCAGGGACCAACATATTCAAATGAATGAGGGGTCTTGTAGCTTTTGCATGTTTCTGAACACGACCCGAGCCTCTGCGCTGAGGTATTTCCAGAGGTTACACAAAGTGGAGTCTGAATGATAGAGTGACTGGCATTAACTTGTAGCTGATGAATGACGAGAAACTTTAGTATGTAGACGACCAAGTGTTTGTAGTAATGTACAGAAAACTGGTAAGGTAAGCTATTTTTTTTTAACTATAACAGTACATACTGTATGTTGGTCATATTTTTTACATCATGTTTTTAATTTAAATATACATATCACCTGATATCCTAACCCTGCTGCCATCAGACAAGCAATACAGAAGTATCCAGTGTATCCAGTGCTGCACACACACATAGATACATATTAATAAATTTATCTCCTACCATCCCTGATTATTTTTTAGCTCAAAAACTGACATCAGCTCCAAAACTCCAGTTGCTATCTTTCCACGTTGCCATGAAAGATGTATTGATTACCAAGCAAGGCTAAATACATCTGATGAACTTAAATATACATTAAACAGTTTTGGAAACACATCTTTCAGTTTTCCCACTGCTACAAGTCAGAATATTTCCATTATTTGATGCAACTTTCGGATTTGGATTTGCACATTACAATACCGCTACCTTTTATATAAATAATTGTATCCATTGTTTTACCTATTTATGCATTCGCAGGTTAAATAATTTAATACTGTACATATATTCTGTGATGTGTAGCGTGGAGCGGGGCTACAACTTTCATTTCCTTGTGCAAGCAGGAGTTAGTCGGAGTTAGTATTTACATGCACCCATATAAGTGGAAATATACGGTCGTCCTTTTCTGTGTGCAATCATGCCAGAACACACAGGAATCACTTTCCCTTTCTCCACAAGTACACCTGCTCTCCTGGCTTCAGGTCTGTCTGTCTGCCTCAGGCTCCAATACTGATGGTGTCAGGTCATGTTAACGGGCCCACCAACGCCTCTCTTGGGGGGGCATGTATGGAGCCTCGAGGAGGAGGAGGAGGGAGGGGTGAGGGGCTGTGGGGGGCACTGATGGTCTATCCAAACAAGCAACAGAAAATAGTCAGCTTGGCTTTTTAGCTGGCAGGACTAAAGCAAACTGGTCTGACCGGTGTACGTGCAGCTGCTGAGGGCTCCAGTTTGGAGAGAAGAAAGAAATTTAAAAAATAGGAAAAACCAAAAGTACCTCACCTGTCTCCAGAAAAAAAGAAAAAAAAGTTGAAGAGAGGTTTGTGTAAAGACTCGAAACTTAGTTTTTATAAGAAGGCACGTGACGGAGGGGGGGGCAGTTTAAACTGACAGTGAAGGGGGGGTGCCACACACACACACAGGTAGGTGGTTAAGTCACACACACATACACACACACACACACACACACACACAAACTTCAAGAGCGGTGTAGAAACTGAAAGGAGGGCAGGGCTGAATAAAAGAGCTGTTACCTTTTGAGTACAAGGATCCGGGAGAAGTCAGGTCGAGGTCCCCGCTGAAGAGGGAGATAAAGTCAGAGGGCATCGCAATCCCTCACTCGGAGAAACCGGACACCCTCAGCCACACTCGGCGTGACGTCGCTGGACGGGCTGACTTTCTGTCCGACTGTCACAAACCACGAGCCGAGCGGGAAAACAAACAAACAAACAAACAAACAGCTTCAAACTTGTGTAGAGAGGCGACCGCAGCTCCCGAGCCGACCCCGTCCTCAGAGCTGCTAAACCGCGTCCGCCGTCAGTCGGTTCAGGTCCCCCTCGGTCCGCCCACGGCGCGTGTTGTTGTCAGCGGACGACCCGAGCTGCTCGCACCGGGAGCCACGCCCACACAGGTGACGCAATACGTAAAGGGGAAAAAAAAAAACGACGTCGGAACAATTTATGCTGGAGAGAAGTTAAAAGAGACATCGGCGCGGACTTTCGCTTCTTTAATGGAGGTCCAGAAACTTTTGTATGTTTGTTTTGACATTTCACAGCCGTAAAATATTTCAAGGTGAAAAACCTTTGTGTTTTTATTTCTGAAAATGCTGCTAAAAGTTTTACTTTACTTTGGAAGGATGACAAGCTTGACACACATGAATAATGTTATTATGGTGGACGCATTCCATATTCATAAATGTAAATGTACATGTAAGAAACCTTGATTTATTGATTCAAACAAAGAGTTCAAAATATACAATCTCTCAGTTCAACACTGAAAAACCAAAGGCAGTTAAACCTGTAGCAGCACGTGTTTTATTCAGAGTTTGTTTAGATCTTCATCCAGGTCCTCAGCCTTTGGGAGCCCAGCACGATCAGATCACAAGTTAATTGTCTCACGGTCTCAAGAAAATAAGCTTTGTTATCTCGCTATAATGATGCAGTTATCAGGAGTAAGTGAAGGGCCTTGTTGGTTTTACTTGTCAACCTCATCTTTACATCCAGTGAAGAAACTGCAGCAAACCAAACCACACAGCTCTGGATCCTCCTGACAGTCCTGACAGTGATCGAAATCATCTGTTATCTAATGAAATAGACACTCATTTTGTTGAGTTTTCCATAATTAGAGAACAAAAGTCGTTTTTCATTTTCAGCCAATAAAACGAGCTTTGTTATCTTAAGATAATGATAAATTAACTCATCATACTTTTATTATTCCAGTTCTTTGTTCTTTTTTAAATCATCATTTAAAATAGAAATCATTAATGTGAGAACCTGCTGCACACTGCTGTGTCTTAACTAAAAGCTAAAGATTTAAGCTCTGCCTTGTTTTAACTGGTTGAGTTACAGGAGGATCACCACACCAAGCACCATTTCAGAGTCCAGGAGTCACCTCCCTTCATGCCTGGTCCCAACACATCCATACTGCTCTGCAGCAGGACTCTGTAGTCACTCCACCTTTGTGTGTATGCATTAATATGTCTGCCTGTCACATGTCATATACTACAGTATTATGAATGTACACACGACAGCCACACCTCACAAAGTTAGTTTATCAAAACAGAACAGAAAAAAAGATAAACTACAAATGGAAGATTGTTCTACTTCCTTCTCTGTACTGACAAGAGTGAAACTGATTGTTGTTTGTTACTAATATCAAATAAATAAAGTATATAAAACAAAATCTAGGTTTACTAGAAATAAATGTTTTTATGCTTCATCCATCTCAAATGAGGTGTTCTAAACATTTCCAGAGCTGGAAAGAGCATCAAACTGTCTGCATGATTACAAGCTGACTACA
This sequence comes from Terapon puta, assembly GCA_028564955.1. NCBI lineage: Eukaryota > Metazoa > Chordata > Actinopteri > Centrarchiformes > Terapontidae > Terapon > Terapon puta. The sequence continues at coordinate 24,814,271 of JAOXYL010000001.1, forward strand.
TTATTACTGATACTTTATCATGCTTAAGTATTAATTAATTAATTATTACATCTAAACATCAGCCATCTAATCTTTTGTCTGTTATTCAGTGTCCGCAAAAACATTAGGTGAAATGGCAAAAGGCATTTAAGGGCACCGATCAAAAGCATACTAATGTTTATGGTTCACAGATCTCCACATCATGTTACATATTACTATTTATTTTGACTATATACATACTGTAAAATGATAGCTTGTTGATTCTGATAACATCAAGAGGCCGTAGCACTAAATCCATCAAGAACCTTTTGTTTGTTGGCTGAAAAGAAAATAATCAGTCCTCATTGTTTCTCAGTACACATAAATTGCAATGACTTGGGGCATTCCTGTATAGGCTGCAAAGTTGTGTGTTGATGCATGACTTAGATAACTCCACATAAAATTCTAATGCTTGGAAAAAGTGACAACAAAAGCTTGGTCTTATTTCCTAATTGAATATTATTTGGCTGTTATTCATATTTGTGAGCAACATCCCAGTATACAGAGGTCGTAGTTGTTATTATATACTACCAGATGTGGCTGATAAATTTAAGGTTCCACCCACAGCACACAGTTTTATAACCATCCATTTGTTAACTATACACCTTATCCTCACACAGGGTCATGGGATTGCACCTTCATTATCTCACAAATGAAGGGGAAAAAACATTTTTTATTTTATTTTAATCAGACTGATACAAATACTATGTTTCACCAGGATCAATGAATCATTATTTCATGAAATAAAATATTGGACAAGATTATATCACAGAGACACACATTTATTCACATAACAAAATATACCGCAGCCTAAATAAAGAGCATGAGTGCATGACTTTTCATAAAGGATTATCCTACTTTCTCTCAGTGTTTTAGCTTGTCCTACATTACTGACAGCTCTGCAGCAGGAGAAAGAAATGCTAATAATTTATAGGCTTGCAAGGGTTTAATATTCAGTCACAAAGCAACAACATGTTGGTTTGAATAAATGAAGCAAGCTATAGCAAGCAAAAACTGAAGCAAAGCCTTCTGTGGGAACATTTAAAGTCTAACGTATCGTCCCAGGAGAAATCGTCGAGAGTCCATTGTTAGAAGAAGATGAAATAGGCGACCTCTCAGTTGGGCAGTCACCACTCTGTTTCTTGCATTTGACTCCAAACAAACTGCAGAGTTTCATCAGCATCAGCTCAACAATCTCATCCTCTTCTGAGGGCTGTAAGAACAAAGAATAAAATCTCTAACTCCAAGACTATCAAGTTATGTGAGGCTGTTTCTATCCAGATAAGTCAGACTCAGCGTGAGAGAGTTACCTTGTGATGTATCTGCTCTTGACTGAAAGCCACCAGGATGACAGAGATGAAGAGGTTCAGCACCACAAAGGTCATGAACACAATGCAGGAGCCGATGAGGAAGGCACCAAGCACTGGGTTGTAATTCAGAACCTGAGAGACGAGGAGGAAGAAATGCACTGAGACAGGGTTCAGCTGTCACTATCTGCCGTGGTACAACGATAACAGTCTCACACATACCTCCTCATAGTTGAAAATGCCAAGCTGCAGGCTGACCATCGTCTGTGCAGCATCCAGCAGAGTCCGATAAGAGTATAGCTTCCACCCATACATCAGGTTAGACTGAAGAATAGAAAGTTCATCTCTGTGTTAACAACCAGATGTTGCATTTATTATGTTTCACAAAGTGTAATGTGTTGGTGGTAAGTGTGGGAACCTGCTCACAGCAATGGAGTAGGCCAAGAACATGATGGTCATGACCACCAGGAAGCCTGAAATATCAGTCCAGGCTCGCTGCAGCGTGGCTGTAATCATGTGCAGCTTTGGGTTCAGTCTCAGCAGGTGCCAAAGTTTGACTGTAGCCAACAGCACCAGGAAGGCAATCAGATACCCCAGCACTGCATCAGCCTTCGCTGTCTCGTGGAAACTAGCGTATCTTGAGACAAGGAGTAAGAGGACAGAGAGTTGTTTTAGCAGTTTATTGAGATTTGAATACATTTAGGGAATAATAATTAGATATGTTTAATTTTCAAATGACTGAAATAACAGATTATCTGTACACATGTTCATTCTCAGAGGTCAGAATTAGATATTCTGTGTGAGATGCACTGATTTACTGTCGTATTTGGCAGATTAACCTAACACTTTGTCAGATAATGCTAACTGCAAAATGTAGACAACTTCAAACTTGTCTGGTCTGAGAAAAAACAGCAGCTTTCATTGACTGTGAGCTGGCCCAGCCAGAGCCAACTGAAATCATTTTGGTGCCCTAGGGAGATTATGGTTTGTTCATGTGACTGTTTTAAGATCTTATTGCTTACTGGTCTTTGTTGTTCTGGTAATACTCCATGTCCCGATTTCCCAGTAAAGTCCTCTTGATGAAGACAGACAAGGCACTCCAGCTGAGAATGATGATGGCCAGTTCGAGTAGGTTCCACTTACTCCTGAAATAAGCCCATTTCTGCTGCTTCATCAACTTTCCCTGCCAGAAGCAAAGGAGTTTCTGTTAGCAACATTACCAGCATTACCATTACGAGTGACTGTAGAAAATTCAGAGTAAAATGAATTCATACTTGGACAAACATGTAATAGATGATAAACAGGAAGTAGATGGCTTCGGACGCCATGACAAAGATGTGAAGGCCGCCGGTCGACTGGTAAAGACGCACGCTCTGAAGCTCACTGCGGAACTGGAAAGCTCCTGGAGGAGAAGGACAGTGTGACAAAAAGTCAACGTTTGAGTGCAGTTCTTGTTCTGAAGTGAACTCAACTGAATGTGGACCACTTACCTATGGCGGTGGTCTCCAGCATGAGAGTGACGATGCAGAAGAGGTTGACGTTGGCATTGTACACAGTGAACTCCACAAAGATCGCCTGGGTGTACATGTCAAACCAGGTGTTTTCGTAAAGGTACTGAAGGGATCTATAAAGAGAAAAACAACAATTTTGAGGCTGATTTACTTTTATGTGATACATTTAACTTACGTTGTCATCTGTAGGAGAGTCAATAAATTGTCTTAATATTTTTTCTGTCCAAACAGTTCATTTCCTGTCTATCAATCTATCTAACAATTAGTTGAATAATTGTTTCACATTCATCTGTCTGTCATTTTGATCATTTCAGTGCATTTATGGTATCACAAGGCCAACCTGCTGGAATTTTGTAAATCTGGTCCCAGATCCATCACAAAGCCGCCTCCTCTGTAGAGCATCACACTGCCCCAGATGGGGTAGGCCCTCAGTTTACGCTGAGACTGGTAAGTCCATGGGCTGCGAAGGTTCAGTGAGGCGTTATCGCCCACAGAGCGGCTCCAGGCTGGACCGTAGGAGCCCATGTCCTCCAGCTCCCACGAGTACGGAGCGTGGCAGTCCCGCTCGGGATGCTGCAGGGAGGGAACCACGTGGCAGGAGTCTTTACGCACCCTCACCTGGCGAAGACGAGCGTTACCCACCAGCTTGGAGTTTCCATCTGTGATGAATCCTGTAGCCAGAATAAACACATTTACAGGAACAAGATAAAGCAGCGTATTGCTCAAAGTCAGTCCAAATAAACTGTCACAGCTGAATCCATGATATGAACCACACAAAGCTTTTTTATGCTGTTACACCTTCGTGCCAGAAAATGGTTAAAATGAATGTAAAGCATTCATTTGTAATTGGATTGGGTTTTACAATAGATAAATTATTAGAAAGATACATGGGATTAATGCGAAGTAGTTGCATGTTTAACAACGTCTCAACATACAGACCTGGGTACTCTCCAAACAGGTTGCTCAGCAGAGAGGTGTTTGCCCAGTTGAACACATCCTGAATGCTCATACTGTCTGAGATCCCTTTGCTGAAGCTCTGTCGAATGTGTTGGGTCAGAAAGTAAGCGTTGGGGTCCCTCTGACCGTACGCCACCAGGAGCAACATCCACATAAAGCCCATGTAGGCTGCATCACAAACAAATAGCTCGCATCAGCACATTAAAACTGTATTAAACCGCCTGCTTTGTTGTCACATATCAAAGTAAGTCTCCTACCAAGAATCTCCCTGATGAGGGCAAAGACTTTCTGCTCTTTAATCATGTTGTTCCTCATCCTCTCGATGTCAGTGGGAGGCGGCGGCTGATAGAAGCTGCATGTGCTGTCTCTTCTTGCTGCACGCACAGCATCAGGATCATCTGACAGAGGGGTGTTGTAGTGTTGGTTTTTCCTTTTTTTCACACAAAACAATGCCAGAAAAATAAAAAACCGCCATAAACATACCTGCACTCCTCAGACTCTCATCTACCTGAGGCTCTCCGTACTCCTCCTGGTCAACTTTCTTCAGAACAAGAGCAAAGAAAGCAGCGAAACCGAGGACCTGTGAAGGAAGATTTTCATACATCAATACCAGAGGACCTCAAAATGATCAATGTATTATGAATGCAGGATCCCAGGACCTGCAAAGCCTTTCTACAAAAAGATTTATTAATTAAAATCATATTTGACAATAAAAAAATAAATAAAGGAAAAAAGAAAAATAGCTTATAAGTCATGAGATGTGACAAAAGCTGAACTCGCTGGTTGTAATGCACAAATGCATGATTTTACAATAAATAAATAATGTCAAACAAAGAATTCTCATTTGTCGAATTTGTAATGTTTTAAGTTTTGTAGACATTACAAATATATCTGTGCATTCAAGGTTTGGCTGGGAAATGTTCCAAGCCCCCTTCAGAAATTACTTTATAAACATTTGCAGTGCTTCCCATGTTTCATCTGTATATTGAGACCATGAACCTTTGCTTACTTTAAGTGGTTGAGTGATAAACAAACTCTCAAAGAAGGAGACCACCATAGAGATGAGCCAGCTTATAGAGCGGTCTTTCCCGTACGTCAGCCCATACATCATGGTGAAGTATCCTGACACCCCGCTGGTCGTTGCCACCAGCGTCCAGCCGACAAACACAAACCACCACGGCAGCCCTCCTTGACAGCACTTCTTGGTGGAGTCCCCGCTGACGCTCTCCTCTGGACTGGGGCTGCGGTCGAGCTGGTCTCCCTCCAGGCTGGACGAGGGGAGCTGGTACTCCAGGAGAGCCTTCATTCCCTGAACTTGCTGCACCGCTCGGCCGTAGCTGTCTGGGTTTGGAAAACGAGAAGGTCCCAGCAAGCGCAGCTCCTTCTCGACGAGACGCAGCTGCCTGTACAGGTAGCGGCTGTTGTTGCTCTTCTTTTGACCTTCATCGGAGGTCTTTTCAGGGCTCCCCCACGGGCTGTTTTCTGTCCACACAAACATCTGTATTAGCCAGTTAGGTCATAGTAAATATAAACACAATCCTATATTATCCTACTATCACACAGGAGAGTTTGTTTGCCAGCTTTCTAATCTGCATGTAAAAAAAAGGTTTGCACTACACCTTAATCCAATCTCTCAACTGATACTGACGAAAGTAATAATACTTACTAATTTTTATATCTGTATATCAAAGGTAAACTCAATCAAGCCAATCCCAAGAGGTAAATATTCGCCACACTCACTATTAATAGATGTATTTCTGAATTGCCACATATATTATTTATATGTTTCATATGTATATAATAGTCATTATACAATACATTCATATACTGTATTCATTTTTATATGTCTGGTGCTCCAAAAGGGTCAGCCGATTAAGAACGTGTGATATCAGGAGCGGTGCAGTTTACCTTGTAGATTAACAGCACGAAGGCTGAGGATCACAGAGCGATCCATCTTGGAGGTGTCGGTGTAGAAGTCTCCGGGTGCTCGGTTCTGCTGCCGGATGATGTCCTCCACCAGAGACAGCAGGGTGTTGATGTCGGCCTGCTGACCAGGCCGGAGCTCCAGGTCCGGCAGAGGCCTCTTCATGGCTTTGGAGAGGGACTGAGCGATTCTCTTTATGTCCTGACAGACAAACCACGTCAATCAGTAAAGACATGCAGAATAGTTGTTATTGTTTCTAAATCACTGATAAGGATATCTGTTTCCTCACCTTGATCACAGTGTCCGGTGTGATGTCCTTCAGCTCTTTCTGGGGAGAGGAAGTCTGAGAAGGAGAAACTCGGCCAGTCTTCCCCTGTTTGGATGCATCTGTTTTGGCGGCCTTCTCTTGGGGACGAGTGTTCCTGAAGATGCTCACAATAAGAAGATTGATGGGAAACATGATGATTGAACTTTGAATCCCGATCATAACTTGTTGCCAGGTGAACTCGATGTGACCTGCAAAGCAAAGTGAGACATTAAAAAACAAGTTTAAATGGAGGTGGTCAAATGAGTTATTCTTTCAGTGAGACTGAGGATGGAATTATTTTGGATACCAGTATATCTATTTACAGATTTCCATCTATCCATTAAAGACATACTTATACCTTCTCTGCCTACAGAGTCCAAAAAGTAATTGGAAATAAGTGCTGGACAGAAGGAATATGTTTGTTGCAGGAAGTCTGCACAACTACATTATAGACTCTTGAAGGCTTTAAAAAACTTTGTTTTGTTACCTACCTAGGTCCATTGTCTGCTCCGAGGGGTCAGTGGGGATGCCCCAAAACATGATGCTGGTCAGCATGGTGCACAGCAGCAGGGAAAAACAGCAGGACACTCGCTGCACACGTGTGAAAGTGCTGCAGGGAGGTCGGCTAATGACAGAGAACCAAATGTGGCCATCACGGAAATCCTTGGCCGTCTTCATGAAGAACAGGTTACTAGAAAGTATAAAAAAGGACATTTGGATTCAGGAGAAATACAAAAGAACTGGGTCAAATTATTTGCTTATCTTTTTTCTTTTTTTACCTGAACCGCTTCAAATCCGTCTCTGTGGCTACTGGAAAGACCTTGTCAAGAGTGCACTCTCCCACATCTACAGCCAGCCAGGAGTTACACAGGAAGTGCCATTTCTGACCGGTCTCCAGATCCTGCACCATGACTTTGTTGACATACCTGCATGTAACATCAGTTTATCTATTATGTACCATGCTTACAGCAGCAGGACAAACTTAACTCTGGTTCTGTCATCTTTGGTGTGCCTCCCTCGAACACGTACCATGCAGGGTGCGTGCCCGAGTTGTCGTGCCACAGCCTGATGCTCTGCAGGTCTCCGAGGGAAAAGTGCGTGGTCAGCAGAAACATGTCGACTCCACCCCTCTCAAACACGGGCTTCTCGGGGTCCGTCAGGTGGTGGGGCTCGCTCTCTCCTTCTGTACCCAGCAGAGTTATCGTCACCTAAGGCCAAATAAAGGTCTGTCAAGATGGGAGATGTTCTGAGTCTGCATTGTGAATGTTGTGCAACTCGAGAACTCGAGGTTTTTAATTTTCACAACTTTTTACTTCTCCCTCAACTTTAACAGGCATTACTGACCTGAGACGAGGTGGATGCGCCATGTCGATGCCCCGTGCTGAAATTCAGCATATACCGATACTCCGCCAAGGGGTCATTATCCTCAAGAACTGTTATCTTGACCTACGAGTCAATTCAAAGACAGGCACTGAAAACACACAGCATGTAGGAGTGAATTCCTTACATACTTAGAACCAGTATGACACATACACATGTTTGGATATGTTAGTATTTAAAAGTTTTGTCTTAAGTCAGAGCACAAGTACTGGTACTCTACTTCCTTCTTCCTCTTAGAGGAAATATTGTGGTTTCTATTCCTTCAAATGTAACTGATGGTTAAATCCACTTCACTGCACAAAACACACAATACACTTATTAAATTTGATCCACTGTTGGACTGCTGTGACATCTTAAATGCAGTTTAAGACTTCACAACATCATATTTTGAGAATATATATATCAGAACCTCTCTGAGGGTCAGACTTTTGACAGCAAACACATGATGAAAGTCTTGAAAGTCCGAGAGTCACCTTGGCTGAGTCCTGTACATCTTTTCTGCGCGCCCATACAACCACCAGGAGATAAGCAGCAAAGATGGCCCCCACGAAACACACCACCACCGGATTGTTAGTGAACGTAGCAAAAAGTTCTGCGGTGCGAGACACGTCCACCAAGTTCGGCATGACAAAGAAAGAGCTGCCGAAGAAAGTTAAGTGGTTACAGAGGCACTGGGTGACCGAAGGTGTGGTGAGCGGGCCGACCTACAGAAGAAAGAAAATAGAAAGCCAGTCAAACGGCACAGCTCACTTTTCAAGGACGCACTGACACAACACTGAGTTTTTTTTTTTACTCACCCTGCAGCCATCTTCACTCCAAGAAGACCCAGTTTCATTCCAGTATTTGCACTGGGCTGCGATGGAAGTGACAGCGACAGTGGCGTTGATGGATTTGATGCCTGGTTCCACGATGGGCTTCATAACAAGGTAGTGCACACCAACCTCTCCTGCTCTGTCTTTGGGACTCAGCACCCAGGTATACTTTTCCTCTGTGTTAAAGTAACAGTGTTCAAATATCTCTCAAATATAGTTTAAATATGACTTTCCTGGTAGTTTTCATTTTACCTTCTTTGGAATTCTCCAGGGGGATCTGAGTCTTGGCTACATAATTCTCCTCATTTGGATAATCTTTACATCCCAGGAATAGCACGAAGGAAATGTCTTCAGACGGCTCCATTTTCAGCACCAGTGTTACATCCGGCGAAGGGACGTCAATTATTAATGTGCTGAAATTGGCGAGGTCCAGGACCGTGCTGTTCTGCTGCCCAACGTCGAGCCTTGGGAGGAGAATCTGAAGAGCCAGAAAACACGTCACTCTGAGCAGTCCACGAGAGTGAAGCGGCTAAAAGCATCTCCAGGACGAATGTTACCTCTATCTCCTCGGGTAGGTTCTCCACAGGAATGACGGAGCCGTTCAGTCGCGTGAGGGAGACGGAGCCTACAGTTCCTGTGATGTTTTCCTCCTTCCAAGAGTACGGATTTGTCTCAAAACTCATCATCTAAACAGAGGAAGGCATATGTTTTTTTCTGTTTGTTCCAGGATTTTAGATGGTGAGTTCTCAGATCTCTCAGTTCCCCCAAAATTACTTGACTTAATCCGAAAAAAGTGCAAACCATAAAGCTGTTGAGGCAAATACGTAGCTGATCTACAAAAGAACTTTATTATTTCTGAGGACTTTAGTTTATTGCTACCTTTTATAATGGATCTGGGCATAATGGATGTTCAAGAATAAGAAAAAACATAATTATACTGACCACATGAGCAAACATCAACCACATGGGCAAACATCAGCATTTTATATTCACAGTAAATGTTTACCCTGACATCCACCGGCTCTTCTGGAGACACAATATGAGCAGGCAGTGAGGGGAAGGAAAATCTGGAGGAGCTGTTCTTCTGGACATTTATATCCTCCACTTGCATTTTTTCTGGAGACAGTCTGCAGGAGCCAGAATCAGAATCATCTTAGTAACTTCAGCAAACGGTCAGTACATGTACTTCATTATAACTATATATCTATTCATCTGGCAATGTCTCTTACCTGTTGACATACACACTGATGTGACCAGAATCAATGATGGCAGGCTCTCCATTCAGTTTTTTATTATTCAGCAAAGCACTCTGAACATTGTTAATCCCAGTGAGAAGGAACTCTGAGACTTTTTTCTAAAGAAAAGCACATTATATCTTGTTTGAAAAGAGAAAAAATGGGTATCTATAATATATACAATATCTGTAATAGTTTCTTCCTTACATTTGATGAAATATTCAAAATATTACTGGCTGCTTCAACTATTGGTGTGGCTGCTTGTGCAACGGCGCCATCGTCCCTGCCGTCCTGATTCACACTGATGGTGTTGAGGGAGGAGCTGAGGTCGACTAACAGCGAACCTGCCTCTACCTGGAGCAGAAGAAAAGATTACAGCTGATCTGAGCCCAACTTTCAACAGAGCTGATGAAGTTTTATGTTGAGAAAGGCCCATAAAGGTTTTAAACTTTATTCAAAATGGTCTGCATGCTGCTGCAGGTTTCACTTATTGCCAGTCATTTTCAAATATTAACATATAAAAACTAAATCATTGTCTTCAGAGAGTCACAAATTCAGGTGCAAATAGAGCTTTTTCCTTCTCTTTTGTGACATGAATTAACAGACTTTTAAACAGAAATATTTTCCATATTGCTGTTCTGATCTACTGTGCTTTACTTGAGCAGCGGGGCTGAGCTCCTCCGGGCGCTGAGTGAGTCCAGCCACAGCCTGGGCCGTCACTTGCACCCCCAGCGTCGTGTTGCTGGGTGAGTCCAGCAGAACTGTGGTCATTTTGGTCAACATTTGCTCTCGGAGCTGGAAGAAAAGGAAATGCTGATTAGCATCACGGTGCAAGCTGCGAACCCCACATACATCACCGCAATATATGCATGCATCAGCCTCTGCAGTTTCAACATCAGCTGTCCTCTGTTACCTTTGTCCTTGCATCCTTCTGATCCTGGCCGGCCTCAGTGTTCAGCATATCAGAAACTGAAGTGAATATTTGCCCCAGAGTCTCACCGGAGAGCAGACCCTGCTGCTCTAACTGACTCACAGTATCCTCCACTGCAGACTGGAGGGTCTCCACTGAGCTACCGGAGCTGCTTTTCTGTACCTTGAAGAACATAAGAAGACACTTTGAATTATTCAAGGACATTCACAAGGAAAACCTGTTTTTCCTATTTCAACATTTCCTTCTCTCTCAATGATTACTGGTAGATGACAAACCTGAGTGGAGACAGCTGTGGTGGCTTCCTCGTGTTCATTTTTTACAGTCACCACAACAGACAAACTGTAGTTGTTGTTCTTATCTCCGAGAGGCAGGAAGACAGACTTTATCTCATGTGTAGTACTGCAGCGCAGAAGTTGTCCTGAACGACAAAAAAGACCGTCCAGTAAAACTGCTGCAATGAAACCTGCCCTATTTATCTACATATAGGCGGCAATGCGGCCAAAGTGTCACAATTAACCGCAGGCTTGTTTTTATTTTAGAGCAAAGTGCACAGAGAATAATGAAAAATAAGAACACATTTCTGAGTGGAGGGTCACTTTTGATCCCAGTCTCACCAACCAAATTCTGGACTTTTCTCAGTCTTGGATACAGGTAAAAAGGAACTAAGAAATTCTAGAAAATACATTTTGACCCAGCTATTCCTCTCTTCTTCCTCACAGATAAGACCCCCTCCCTCTCTTTATTTCTTTCTGCCTTGTAGCAGAGCTTTTTAAAATGTGTTCACGTTCTCACCTGTGTCTGTCTTGAAGCAATACGAACAGCCTGTAGAGCAGAAAGTGCTCACTTCACAGGTAATGTCAAAAGCATCAAGTACTGTTCCAGACAGCGGAGAGATGCTACATGAAGGGGTGTCGGGGCCTGCAGGTGCCTCAGTTGGCTCCGGACCTGGTATTGGAAAGGTGTACTTTGCAAAACCAGGCTCCTCCTTGCCTATGAAAAGGAAAAAACATACATCTTATATATAAATTTCAAAGCCAGAGGTAAGAAGAACGCTATTGCAGTTTAAATAAAACAAAGCACGGCACCCAGCATTAGACCCATCACATTCATTATTCATACTAACATGCATTGGAAAAGAAAAAACATTATGACTGATTAAAGGATGGAAGCACACCGTAAGCGATCACACTGATGTTGTGCAATGTGTCCCTCGAAACTTTCAGATGTCGGCTATGCACCACATATTCAGTGCTGCCATCCTGCCTCTCAGTGGGCTGTTTCCTTGCTGCTCTGGAGTAACATTTTTTGAGGCCGCCCTGGGAAAAGATCATCAGCTGAATTTTTTTTAAATCACTTGCGCCACGGTTTAAAATCAATTTGAGTGCAGTTCCAGACTTACTGCCAAAGGCTCGGGGTCCTCAATATACCAAACCACGTCTGGGCAGGTTGACGCACAGCTCAGTCTCAGCTTTACGTCGTCGTTCACGTTTATCGAAGCGCAACTGTCACAACTGTGAGCATAAAGTCAAATGTATAACTGTAATGTGCCCATAGGTCTTTATTGAAAGCTTTTAAAGCACTTCTTCTAATCTCATATTCTGTTCACCTGTCCTGTTTGTTCTTTTGTATCTTGTATAAGAATTACTGTGTGTCACCTCTTGCCACCTAACTATCATTTTCAGGATATTTGAGCATTTATTGTCAATGGTCGCGTTTTACCTGATGGTGACGTCTGTGAATTCCTTTGGAGCAACAGTGATGCACTTTGAAGTTGAGGCGAGGTCAGCCCCTTTCCCGAACCAAGCTGTTCTCCTCACAGTTAAAACATATTTGATCATCTCAAAGGGATTTGGGAGGCAGTCCTTTTCTATGACATGAGTCTCCTCCTTTGTTTTGTTCCTGCATTTGCAGTTTCCCCCTGCACAGAAAAGAGCAGAAGATCAGCAGTAAAGAGACTGACGTGCTGCTGTCGTAGGAGGACAAATATCGTAATTCAAAGTATCATAATAGAATATTTAAAGGGGAACAGATTTAAAATGCTCAGTGGTGAATGGATCAACTGTTGTACTTACTACATTTCCATTCAAATGTGAGTCCTTTGTTGGGTAATGATTCAGTTCCATTGACGCTCAGAGTGACACTCTGAGTGTAGTCGACCAAAGTGTGTGGAGTGGAAATTATTTTCAAGTCAGCTGAGTCGTTGTCGACACTCATATCACCCGTCTGTAGACGAAAAAACCAAAGTCACTGTGTTGTATTGGAAACAAGCAAATACCTGCACATATTTACAATCTGAGGTCAGGTGATGATATTGCACTGAACATTATTGTTTGATGCTGATTTTCTACATACTGCGTCTCCATGTTCATCGGATGAAAGGTCAGAGTCATTCTGACACGCCAAATGTATGTCCTCCAGGTTCACATCCACATCAGAGGCAGAGAAAGCATTCATGGCTCGTACCTTCACTTTCCACAGTCCTTAACAACAAAAACATGTGTTTGAGAGCATTGCCCACATGAATTATATACGTACTGCTTGTTTTTATTCATATATGTACAGCTTAATCTGTGAGTACCTTTAATTGGGTTGGAGAACGTGTAAGCTCGTAAGCTCCCATTGAGCATGTCTCTGGTCTCGGAGAGAGTGTCCCCTTCTCCAGTCAGAGTGAAGAGCAGCTCCACTGGGGCTCCTCGCTCCAATGAAACACCAATGACGAGATCGGTGGAGTCCGGACACTCGTCTCCCTCCGCTATCACTGAGGCCTGCAGGCCTTCGACGGGCTCCAGCAGACACAGCTCCAGACCGGTGGACACGGTGTGGGCTGTGACCCGGTTAGAGGCAGTCAGAGTCAGGTTGTGGCAGCCGTGCCCGAGCTCCTCCACCACTCTTTGACTCAGCGTAATATTGTGGGGTGTGATCCCTCTATTCTGAGATGAGTTTTCAATCAAATGGCCTTCATGTAGAACTGTGTAAGAAACGTTTGTGCCTATTTGAAAGGAAAGGAAGGATCAGATTATTTTGCACTTTCCTTCTTTATTGGAAGCATCTATGCCTTATAGTGTCAGACAGACTCACCGGCCTCTACCATAACCTGGATATGAACGGGCCTGCCATGAAGTGCGTTGCATTTAGTGCCACCTGTTGACATATTCCTGCTATAGCACTGAATGACACCAAACTCTCCAACCGGCTCCTGAACGGTTATGGCTTTCTGAGCTGTAACATGCCAGTCACTGGTGGAGCACTCCACTGCGACCATGAAAACACCAGGACGGCTAAATTTGTGCATCACGGTGCTCTCCATCCTGTGAGACATGTATAGTAAAAGCTTAAATACAGATAATTGCAGCATCTATCTATCCATCCATCCATCCATCTGGTTGACTGCATAGTCTCACTCACTCCTCTGGGCTGTATGGATCAATGGTGTGGCCATCTCCAGCATTCAGTGTGCAGGTGAGGTTTCCCTGAAAAGGATGAAGGAGCCACTTCACAGTGATGGTGACATTATCAAAAACGGCCGCCAGCGTGCTCATCAGCAAGTGGAGTCCTGAGAGGGCATCACAGTGTTAAATTGGGAAAACGTTGCTCCAGTATTTTTCAAACACTGAACATTTCATCTCTGACACGATGCATCCAGGAGTGAACTCCTTTTGCTACAATGAAAATGGCAGCAGAGTTCGCCTGAGTTCACTCTGCTTATTATGCCAGCGAGCTAACATTTGCCAAAAAGTCAACCTGCAAGTCTGGCTTGAGAGGCTACATAGCTCTGTTGGCAAAGAAGAGAAAAGGTCAAGGAGGTTTGGTTGAGTCACGAAAATAGGAACACAAGACACACGGTGCATAGTCTGACGACATCAGCTCTCACTTTGTCTACTACACATATCCTGTAGAGACTAACTTTTTGAGGCAATAAAAATAAATTAAAGAAAGTGATGTATAGTGGGGGAAAAAAAGAGAAATTGTGCATCTAACCATGTATACAGCGGTACTCTACAGACAGGTAACTCCCCAGCACAGGACACGGTTCACCAAAAGAGCTCAGATCCACTGGAGCCTGGCAAGCCTGCAGCCCGTGGCAGTGGCCTGGAATGACACAAAGGTTATGCAAATGACAGTCATGTGCAGATTATCTGGATTATTTATCAAGCTCACTGATTTAGGTGTTTTAAGATATTGTTTTAGTAGGTTTAAAAAGGAGGCTATTTTCATGGTATTAGATTTAAATAATCGTTATTATAATGAGAGGGTCCAATAGTTCTTTTAAGAAGTAAATTGACAATAAAGAGAAACACCAGCTACTTTCTTAATAATTACTTTGAGGGGTTCATGCAGCATAACTAATCCCAGACTGAAATGAATGACATGCATATTCATGTATTCAGCTCCTAAGAGGGGATTTGCCTTATGTCTTTCATGAAAGGGTCTGCACTCACAAGGCAATTGTGGTTTTTGTGTTTGACATAGCACATGAAACAAAACAGGTTGTGGTTATTCAAGTAGGTTTGTGTGGCTCTTTTGTTAAAGCGCCTTCAAGAAAGCCAAGTATGCTCTGATAAAAATATCCCTTTTAGCAAATTATACATTGAAAATGATGCAAAGGATTATCAAATAAATCTATTATACGTGTTTTTAATTTTTTTCTTTATCATAGATGCGATTATGTTACAAAACATAAAACATCCCACTCTCTGCATTTCACATATTGTGTTATTGGGAAAAATGACCTTTCTATAATACACATTACCTGTTACAGAATCTGTCACATCTATCCAGCTGCACTCTTCCTGGGAAGATGTGGGCGAGGCTGCAAGTTCGGATCGGCAGTAGTGAATTGTTTTCCGACCATAGAAGCTGTCGTCTATCTCTATGACTTGACCGGAGCCACATTGGAGAGTTGCATTTTGGCCATCACATGCGATGGTCCTGCCAAAATCTGATAAATAAAAATCAAGTATTAAATGGGAGAAAACACATGTTAAATTTTATTCATGTTAATTCTGACTTGCATACCAAACTGGCAAATGAAGTTGAGCTCCTGGCTGCAGTTCCATGTGGCCTCCCACTGGAAGCCCGAATGTCTCAGGATGTGTCCACAGGCTGCCTGGGCATCTGGCATGTTCTCCCAGTTACTGTAGCTGACATCTGAGCCATCCAGCCATGCGAGGGAGCCTTGAAAAGGACAAGAAAATGAAACCTTTTAATTGGATCAAACTTCAATTTTAATGCTGTTACTCTGCTTATTGCTGCACGGGATGTCATCACTGCAGAAGCTGAGCCGAGGTCAGCCTGGATATCTTTTCCTTTAGGTAACTTAATTGTTAAGATGCAATTTAGGGATCATAAAACAACCAAAGCAGTGGACTGAGCTGGTGGGAGGGAGAATGAACAATAGAGACCCATTCTTTGTGATGAGAAAAAAGACACGATTGTAAATCAGACCACTTAACAGCAAGCCTATTGAAGAGTTGAATTGATTGAGGAGTATCTCTAATTACACCTGCTGCTCGGGGGAGATATCCAAACATGATGTCGGTAAACAAACTCAGTACAGACCCATTCAATGGACACGCAAGCTGACAGCAGCTGAGGCTGTAATCTTCATTTCTAACATTTCTGTTTTTACACAGACACATACACATAAGATATAATGATTTATCACAAATATATCAGATTTGTTTTACATATATGCAGCAAGGTATCTAAATGTTTGAAAGAGCAGCTTTCAGAGAAAATAGGAGCCTTTCATGAGTAATCTTCAGCACTTGTGACACAGCTTTTATTCCAGCTCATATCATAGCACAAAAATACAGATACACTTATATTCTAGTCTATATAAATCCATGACAAGTCTACGTGCCATCTTACCCTCTGTGGCAGCAGAGTCGAGTGTTAGGTTTGGAGCTGCAGGTGCCAGCCCGAGCCACCAGTCCTTCCCCGGCTCCAGGTGCTTCTGGAGGAACTGCTGCGTTTCATCGTTGAGGATGAAGGCCAGGTGTCCGCCGCCACGCTCACACCATCCCTGGGCGCTGAGGAAGGATCGCTGCAGAGCCACAAACTCGTAGCAAGAGCCGTCAAAACCCTCCTGGTAGTCTGGGCAGGAGAGAGCCTCCGCGTCCTCCTCAGCATAACAAGTCCAGCTGAGGAGGAGAACCAGCAAAGTCAGCGTGCTCTCCATCTCTGCACCTGTGCACTGTTCAGACTCTCTGTTAACATCAGGTCTTTAACCGGTCCTGACGTCAGCGGCTCTGATTTCTGACATGAGGATGGCTTCCTTGATGGCCGTCCAGCTTTGTGTTGTGCTCATAATTCTTGTGCACAAACAAAGCTCAGGCCTGCAGTGAAAAGGCTTTAGAGCCCACTGTCAACAGCCACTAATTGCTCCTCTGCCTCCATTACTGAAGGGGTCCACAACCTGCAGAGAAAGATAAGCTTCTCATTCAGACCTGTTCCTTCCATGAAAATGTCAATCTGAACTTTAAAAAGAGGCAGAGGCTTCAGCTGTCGTTTTCAGACTAATACAGAAGGTTGAACTTGTATATGTTCAAATAAAAAGATTGCCTTGGCTTTGACAAGGACTTACTTAATATCATATTTATATAATAATAATAACTTATATTATTTTACCATGATAAAATAATTTAGGAAAATAATTTATTATTAAAAAAGAAAGATCAACAGACATCTTACATGATAGATTTTTTTATTTGATATAGTGGGAAAAGATGTCATCCTTTAATTAGAACATTAATCAATGACTATACTTATAGACTTAAGACTTGGACTTCACTTTATTGATCCCTCTGGAATGACTCCCTCAGGGAAATTTCAAATTTCCTGCAGCAAAATACAGAAACAGAAAAATAAGCATACAAACGAAGATTATACTTTATATACCTTGCATATAAAGGCCACGCGTCATTTATTTTGTCTCCTCTGTACATGACACAGTCCAGCCAGCCCAGGCTCAAATATTTCTTCATATAATAAATATGACAGGAAAAAAGAGGTGCAGCAGATCATACTAGTCCTCAACTGTGCCTTACTTTGACTGGGTGTATAACCTGACAGCAGGTATGAAAAAATAACACTGCACAGCCACTTTCCCTGGGTGGATTTGTGGTTTCAGACTAATGGTACTGAGCCGAGGTTAACCCAGACAATATAGACTAGACATTTGTCTAGTCTATATTTATGTACAGTAGTCACTTGTCATGTCATCTCACGTTATATTCCTTACAATATTTAATTTACATTCTTAATAATAATTTTACACACACACA
>JAOXYL010000001.1:24847436-24873650 GCA_028564955.1 Terapon puta
GATGCCTTTAGTGTCACACGAGTTTGTGTCTGTATGTATGAGAGAGTGTATGTTTTTGAGTGTGTGTACTCATATTGCCTTGTAAAAAAAAAAAAAAAAAGACAGAAAAATGTGTCTAAAGAAGTGTTTAGCATTGTAGCGTGTTCACTAAATTCCTTACAAACTATGGTTTACCTGTGGTCGTATATTTTTTGTCACTTTTTTGTTGTTGTTGTGTACTTTCCTTGAGTACGGTTCTGTTTACTTGAATAAATTTATCTGCAAAGTATTTTGTCATCCATGTTTCGATTTATTGATTCACCTCCTCCCTGAAGTCAGTTCTTTCTATATTACATTTTTAGTATATTTCAATGAATATTCATTGTTTTCAGAAATGTATTCTGCAATTATATATTTTTATTTTTAAGCTTATGGAATCAGTGAGGCTTTTACTTGGATTCAGAATTTAAGCTCCTCATGTTAAATATGTTTTTCAGTGCACATCACAGTGCATCCTATTTCAGAATTTAGAAGGTAGCACTAGGGCGCTGCACAATCCCTAGTTTAGCACCAGAGGGCATCAAAGTAAGGCCTTCTCACACGACTGCACATGTGCTGTGCTACTGCAGAACTGCTGCAAACAGTGTAAAAGATCCATATACGTGATGTCATGATCATTAACTATTAATGAAACCGAATTACTGACCCTCAATGGAGCGTTTGTCTCGCCCTCAACTCCGGGTTTGTTTTGGGTTTTGGAGAGAGGTGTTCGCAGAGACTTCATTGGAAGACGTGTACAAGAATTTGCTAATGCAGCTTTTTTTTTTTGCACACTAACTAAACACAAAACTTGGACTCAACACTAAATAAAACTAAATACACATTTTACATTCACCTTCTGAATGGAACAGCAAACCTAAAAATATGTTTTGATTTCAAGACTGTTTCTACAATTTGCTGGGAAACAACATGGTCAGAATAATATTTTGCTGTATGTACTGCAACTGCTACGACTATCACACTTTTTTCAATTACATTAGAGAATATTTCATATCATATACAGGGATTATATGATATTTAGTACAGATTGAATGAAGATTAATGCTTTGAAAGTAACTTGGATGCTGTAAAATAGCTAAACATTGGTTTTGGGAAAATTTCTATACTGAGCACATATACCAAGTGTTTCTTCTTATTTAGCTGCCCCCTCCCATCTTTATACATCTCACTCTAAAAATAACTTAGCCAGCACCAGAGCTGGGAGCTGGACTTCCTCGGCTGTAATAGAAGCTTTATTTTGAAAAGATTACACAACACGAGCCTGTGTGATTGGAGGGATATCTCCAGTGTAGGGGTAGTTCTTGCTCGCATGTACTTGCAGTTGTAAATTAAAGCCTTGTGAGTGTAGAGTCACACCACTCCACTTTCACTATGAGGTAGTATTAAGATAAGACGGTTCACGCGTGGTGGCGCTTTTATTGCTGAGTTGCCGTCGACGTGTAACATTATTTTTCACTTGTCCGAGTCTGACACGGGCCTCCGGTGGGACGAGGAACACTCTGTAATAGTGGAGCAGTCAATGAATTTCCAGTTTGTTTGTGAAATGAAAGGGAATACTGCTTAGCGCACCTTGTCCCAAGCAAATATTTATGAAAAGCCAGACACAGGGAGGTCATTATTTCCCACCCCGCCCTTATACCTCTCTCACCTCCTCCTGATGTTTGGACAAAAACAAACAGAGCGGGAGCCAATGCAGGGAGGGTACCCAGAAAGGCACACAGAGGGCCAGTATATATTGAGCCGCCTGCAGTGTTTTTGGTTCCTTTCACAGCAGTACAAGGTGTGCCACTGTGTCCTGTCCCGTAGGACCCACCGGCCTCAGACATGGCACGTCTGGTCCTCCCAGTCTTCCTCGTCCTTTGCCTCTCCTCGCTCCACTTCAGCTCCGGCCGGCCGTCCCGCACCAGGAAGGCCGTGTCCCCTCGCCAGTCCGGAGGTAACTGTGCAGATGCATGTTCAGCAGTAATGTGTTTCCCCCGCCGCCGACGTCCATCTGACCTGTTTCTCTCGCCCCTTCGCCGACATCAGCTGCAGAGGATGATGTGAAGTCCCAGCTCGAGCGGCTGTGGCAGGAGGTGAACTCGCTGAAGGAGATGCAGGCGCTGCAGACAGGTACAGGAGACGAGAGGAGATCAATGCATTCTTAGATATGTTTGTTTATCTCTAACACACACACACACACACATAAGTGACTTATTCATGGTGAAATGGTTGGCTAACAATATCACTGTGTTATGTATGTTATGTTGTTATAAATAACTGATTGAACTAAGGCCAGGGTGCTGTCATGAGAGAGTGTGGAGGCTGCTGAGAGATATTTGATAACTTGATCACAACTTGCTGTGGGTTTTTGAACTTTTTGGTCACCAGCAGAGGGCAGCAACACTCATTATGACCCATAAAGTAAAGGTTGAATTACACAAAGAGAGTGTGGGTAATATGCACTTCATTGTTGTAACAAAGACATAATTGATTTTTAAATATTTAGATTTTTTTTCTTTCTTCCATTTTTACTTTTGATTCTCTTTGTAAGATTTGGTGATCATTTGAAAAAAAAAAAGATCAATCTATTTATTTATAGTTGTTTTTACGAATTAAGTTTTGATTATATCCTCTAGTACTTTCTTGGCTAATGAATTTGTCTCTCTTAAGATTCTAAATACTTAAAGCTAACAAATGTGGCTGTATGAATTTCTACAATCTCTGTTGGATTAAAAAAAAAGGTGGTTCTTGTTATTTTTTGTCCATCATAATTATTTTTCTAGTTACCTCTCTAGAAGTAAAAATTATTTTAAAAACATTACTGTATAGTTCACTCAAGCAGTCAGTGCTTTGTATTTTCAGTCTGTCTCCGTGGCATCAAGGCTCACAGGAAGTGTTACCTCACCATTGAGGAGCCCAAACACTACCACGAAGCAAATGAAGACTGCATCGCCCAGGGAGGGACCCTGGCGACGCCGCGGGACATGATGGAGAACAATGAACTGAGAGACTATGCAAAGAGGAGCGCTCCGGGATCCAAGGACTTCTGGATCGGCGTGGCAGACATAGTGAAAGAAGGCCAGTATGTTGATGTCAACAGCATGCCAGTCAGCTACTTCAACTGGGACCGCTCCAAGAAGCAGCCCACAGGAACGAAGAGGGAGAGCTGCGTTGCCCTCTCGGTGGCCGCACAGGGAAAGTGGTACGACGAGGTGTGTCGCAGCCTCAAGAAGTACATCTGTGAATATGTCATTCCCTGAGGGAGGCAGAGTGGCTGTTGGCTGCCTGGTGATCATTCATGCGGGTCCTTCATTAAAAATGTGCAAGAAGGTGTTGTTGTCAACTCTGTGCTGATTGTCTCTGTTATTAATGAGGTTGCTAATTGGCTGTAATACACACAGAAGTAGCTGTAATCTTTATAATCAGGTGAGTTTTCTTTTTGATAACAGACATCAGGCTTTGACTACATGCAAAGTTTTGAATCCTCAGGTGATGACTGAACGGCAAAGGAAGTAAGAAATGCTGAATGAGGTGACATAAAAATAAATAAAAATGTAAACTTTTGTTGTTTTGTTGCTGCTACTACTACTTGCTGCACACATGCATTTTATGGATTAAGGGTGCTGATAACCCCATTCATGAACACCAGTGAGTCCTGCAGTTTACTGAACACCAAACAGGAAGTGGTTTTTAACAGAGCCCAAGAAAAATGATTTCAATTTGATTATGGAAGTAATGCGTATGCAAGAGAGATATCATCTGAACATTTAACTCTGTTATTGGATTTATTGAATCAAAAGGCAGTTTGTACAGTTCTGGTAAATAACGTTCAATCTTTTGAGCACGAGGCCCGAGCAGTACAATAAGGGCTGATGAGTGGAGGTGAAGGCACTTATGCTCTGTTTTTTAGAATTATCTCTAACACTACACAATGCACAGAAATCATTTAATACTGAAATAATGTAGCGCAACAAATGATTGAAATACTGAAGAGGCAAACAAACGTTCACCACACTGTCACAGCCTGTTTGTAACATTCGTGTACAATACAATACAATAGAAATATTGACTGGGAAGAACCTATTGGTGTCTTTGATGCATGTTATTAGATGGAAAGCCTATTCCCATGTTAACCTCCTCACTATCCTGGCCAAAACTATGTGTAAATGAATATCTGTGTAATTACATGGTGGGTAAATATGAATTCCAGTACTTTGCGTGACCTCTATATGACCTCTCACAAGCCTAGCCAGTTAAACGTGTGAATGAAAATGCATCTCTACTTCCTGCTGCAGTTGTTGTTCACTTGTATGGGGACAACAAACTATGAGGAAGTTACTCTCACACTTAAGTGTCCTGTTACAACATGTTGCTCTCTGAATGTTTTGATTAGCGATACGTCTCCAGACTCAGCTGTGGCACCAGCGCTCAAAAATTCGAAGTCTCTTGCATGAAAACCAACCTAGAGTCAATCCACCTGACTTGTCTTTGGAATGTGAGAGGAAACCCAGATCACTGAAAATAAGCTTGAGCAAACAGAGAACGAACATGCAAACGTACAGAAAGAGGCTCTTATCAACCATGGCCCTACTTGCTGTGAGGTGACAGCGTGAAATATGCACAGACTGATGCTGCTACACTACAGCAAAAAGTACTGTGGTGTAAAAATATTAGGAAAAAACATTACTGTGTATTTCATCTTGTACCTTAAATTTCATTATCTGGAGTAAATACCCAGATTCTTTATTAACTTTGTCCAATGTACAGTTTCTTATTGTGTTAGTAGAAGTATTCATTCAGTCCCATTATATAATAAGCATAAATGGACAAACAAAATCAACCGCCTGCGTATTAAACAGTGAATGGGCAGAAGCAAAAAAGCTTGAATGATCCTATCCTACATTCTTACCCATTCAACCACTAATCTTGGAGAACTTCACAATCACGGGGTAAGTTGCCTTTACTCTCTGCAGTCATCAATCCAGAAAAAGAAATACATCTAAATTAAAACACCCATTGGGATCACCGTGAAGTTAGGGAAGCTTTGTTCAGTCATCACTTCCTCACTTCCTGTTATGAAAACAGCGTGAAATACCTCTAAATGTTCATACAATTCAGTTAACATCTGTGGTGTGGCCTTAAATGAGTAAGTCATTAACCACCTGTCCCTCCCCTGTCTGTCTGCACTATGTACAGTATTACTATGATGGCCATGGATTGCAGAGTGACAATTTGATTAAACACAAATTCATCTTTGCCCCATGCATGATGTGAAAGGAAGTAAAATAAAGGTTGTAAAACCTAATGTTTAATATGGGAGCTTCAATATCAGATAATTAAGTGGGAGTCACCCGATGGCCCTTATAAAGTCGGTTCAAGGTGTTTATTTTATGTTGTAACTGAATCTGTCTAATAAACTAATAAAAGTGGGGCCTTAGGGGGCCACTGAAGGTCTGTGGCTCTTTGGCATCAGTCTACTTGGGGTTATTACAGTCCTGGTGGTGCAGATGACTAAAGTGACACTGTCTATTATTAATTTACATTCTTAAACATTATTAAAGTTATGAATTTGTGAAACACTTCTAAAAAAAATCACACTAGCTATTTGGCTGTTTGTGAATACTTTTGATCTTTCTCCTTAGAAACGTTGACGATGCCAATGTTGGTGTGTGTGTGTGTGTGTTTTTTTTTTTTTTGGCACAACAGACATGGCAATTATTTTTCCACTTTGAGGGGCTGTACTGGGACACCTGATGTCATCTGATCGGGGACCTGGAAGAGTTTAATATCAATCATGAAACCAGGTTGTGCACTTCACTCAAATTAATCTTTTTTCTAATTGTTGTGATCAGATAGAGAGCAACCCATTGTTCAAAGTGAAAGCAAACTGACCCGCAGCTGACCTGCATCACAAACACACGCACACTCTCTCTCTCACATACTCACACACACACACACACACACACTGTCACATAATACACACTATATCGTTGTCTCTCACACACAGGACCACTTAAACATTAACGCCGTATATGATGTTGCTTTTTAGTGCCTCTCTGTCACCCCTGCCCTTTTATTCTCTCTCTCTCTCTCTCTCTCTCTCTCTCTCTCTCTCTCTCTCTCTCTAACACACACACACACACACCGCCAACGTCATCCCTCCCCGCACACATCACGCACGCCCGTCTGGACTGACTGTGACGCCACAGCTCGCTGAGTGAAGTCTCGCGGAGTGAAAACAACCGGCCATTTTTCTCTCCCGTTTTTACAGCAGGGACACTTTGTGCTCGGGCACCGATCACTTTGACGAGCCTACAAGTTTCGGTTTCTCTCAAAACAAGTTTGCCTCTGTCACCCAAACTTCCAAACAAAGCGGGGCACAAACCATGTCTGCGCGCGCCGCCGCAAAGTTTTCTCGCTGACATCCGGATAGATGCTGCTCGCCTAAAAACTGTCGCACAAATGGAAATGGTGCCAAGCGAGGACAACCAGTTCGTACCCAAAGAGGTGAGAGGCTGTGTCGGGCTCAGGGCCGTTAGCTGGCACCCTCATTTTTGAAGATTTTTAAAGTGGCACAAAAGTTTGCGAGTCTGCAGTCTCGGTGTTTAATTTGGAGGCTAACTCTCGGCTGCTAACAGTTAGCTCAACATGGCCTGTCGCGGCTAACAGCCGGCTAACGGCTAGTTTCACTGCGGCTCACACAAACTGAGTTTATGAAGGTTTATCACATATATCATCACTGTTATTTAACCTTTGACATTGTCCCTCTAGATGCAACAAACTCCTGAGGTTGACATCATATCAATCCCCCCCCAAAACGGGCGGCGCCTGTCAACATTACCTAGCTACTGTTAGCATGTTAAATGGCAACAACTCCAGCTAATCTGTATGTTTTTGAAGTTGCTACACTAAAGTAGCTCCATCAATAGACCTACCCAGCAGAATTTAAGCAGCTGCCCCCCAACATTGTTAGTTTTCTCAATAATATTCACACTTTCTTTCTTGTGTTTGCAGATTTATATTGAATTAAACTTACAGCTGTAGTGTGACTGTGAATGTTAGCAGGTCAAATGAAAGCTAATGTTAGCTGATTTGCTCGTGTAGGTGCAGGTGTGTTTGTTTGTGTCTCGATCGACACTACATTAGCGTGATTTTAATGCCTCTGATGGTGGCATTAAGATGTTTGCCCTCCCTCGGTTTGTCATGACGAGGAGTAAACTTGCTTGTTTACCCTGTCGCGTTTACCTCGGTGGTGGATGGCAGCCGCTCGTGCAGGACCCCACAAATAAAAACAACTATTATTAATCCACCGTAGAAATGTTAGAAGTGAATCCAGCCTCTTGCTATTTGTTTTCAGAAGATGTTATTTTTGATACTAACATGTTGGCCCAGTGTGATTTGTGAAGGCCGTGGTCGTGATCATGTGTTATTTCGCACTTATGTTTATGTTTAGGGTCGCCAAACGTCATTTGGAGTCCCAGTTTTTAATGAATGGTGTTTTATTAGAGCTCCCTGACTGCATTTACGTCAGCTGCAGAGCCGTACGTCCTGCACATGACGTCACCCGTTGTTATTAGCGCTAATGGGTAAATTATATTCGCACTGGACTTTTCCTCTTGAATACATTTAGTGATATGTTTAGTATTGATATAGCTTCAGCTGCACAGCTTATGAATAGATCTAATAAAAGCAGCTGACCAAGCCTTTGTTTTAAAACAGAGGGGTGACTTGATCTTGTGAGGAGGAAATAGCTTTCAGTTATTTACTTTTCACTTTGGCACCAAAGCAGGAATGTTTACTAGCCCCTCAGAATTAAGTTAAGGCAGTAAATCGTTTGTGAATTATGTCATTGCAGTTCCTGCTCTGTATTAGATGATTTAAATTGTCTGAATATTTTATATTGAGCCATGCAGGCTGATGGAAATATGTACTGTTTATGCCACGTAAGGTTTTAACCCCATTGTTTGGAAATGCCACATCAAATCTTAATAGTCATTTTAAATTCCTTTTAATGCATATTGATAAACTGTCACACACACACACACTGGTCTGAACAAATGAAGAAAACTCCCCTCGTTGTCTTCCTGCTTGAAGCCCTGTTGTTACAGCATTAACAGTGATTTTCCTGTGGTTAATCGATTTTTTTCCCCCTCCTTCAACAAAATAATTAAATCGGCTCACCATTAAGGTAAACACGAGACTGTCCTTTAGGTCTGTGGACATGCTGGTGGGACAGAAACACAAAGTCTAGTGAAATATCAATTACAGCGTTTCAGCTCTGTTGCTGAAATCGGTGGCGAGGTTACAAATTATTGACTAATGCTGTGGAAAAAGACATGGGCTCAAGTTTAGGTAGGCTAGTGTTGGTAACTTAAGCTGCATTTGGCGTTCGAAGTGGGTGGCAGCAGTGGTGCAGCGTCCTGGGATACCAGGAGCCACTCAGGGCTCTCTGTTGATGCCATGGGCCCAATTAAAGGAAAGATTTGTGAGGAGAGATGCCTAAATAATAAGCACAGTCCCACATGCAGCCCTGTAACGTTGAGGTGGGTGGCCACCGAATGGTTTATGTTGGCAGTGATCCTCACATGGACACTCATGATAACAAAATCTGTCGCATACATCTGTAGGCCCCGTTTACACTTCATCACTCTATATGCCATGTGTGGATTCAATGGCTATATGAGCATAAAGAAATATATATTTTGACATTTAGCGGCTGTAAAATTGTGACACTGAGAGCTGCATCATTAAACACGTACTGGTAATGATGATGCCTCTTGTTTGATTTAGTGTTGTTTCACAGCACTTCTATTTTATTTCATTATTCATTTTCATAGTATGTAAGTAAGCAGTGTTTGAACTGTAGTTAACTTGTTTGAAAAAAATTGATAAATCACAATGGTGTTTAGGTATTATTGGCATATCTTCCTGTTGTCACTAAACGAATAACGTGGATCATATTGGTTGTTGAGCTGCATTGTGCCTTCCCAAATTGCCTTTTGTTTGACATAAAAAACATTAGTGGTTAATTATTAATTTTTATTAGATAGTTTCTTCAACAGAAAAATTGACTTTTTCCATTTTGCTGCCCTGTGAGGTGGGAAGTGTGCAGCATTATGTATGAACAAAGTTAAAGGAGATTAATATTTTCCTATTGATCTGTTTTGTTTGTACAAGTCACAACAGGACTAAAACAAACAGGCCATGAACACGTGACGTTTGCTGCCACTGTTAAAATGGATTTTGTTGCCACTACAGGAGTTTCCCACTGCTTCAGTTTAAATGTTTCTGGGTCTTTTCTCTTTAGCCTCATCGCAGAAACATGACAGAGAACTGATCCACCCGTTTTATGTTTGACTTTGTTGAAGTGGAAGCTGAGGTTGTCGTCCTGCGGTCCACCTCTATAGTTTTCACATTTCTTTTGCTTTCGCTTTCAGGCTGCCAGCAGTCTCTGAACAAATCAGCCATTGCAGGTTGCTAATGTATTTTGTTGAGCCAGCGGAGGTTTAACAGTACATATTTGTAGTGACAAGCAAACGTTCATTGTCGTCTCCTCATCTCATCTCATGCCCCCACAGAGTCACCAGCCACTCTCACCACTTGCCAGAACCGTTTCTTGGATGCAGCTGTCCATCCAGATCTGTGGCTGGTTACTTGCCAAAGCGCCTGGTTTAGTTGATAAATGTGCCATCCATTATGAATTGTATTTGAATGATAATATTGACTGTTGTTGCTTTCACTGCCTGCATCTCTGTTCTGTTGTAAATGCTCGTGTGCGGCCATGTGCGGTCATAGTCACATTACATTGCATTAATAGGTGTTCATGGATACTGGCATTTCACAACATTATAGCCTGTCACTATTTTTGTGCCGTTTAGAATCAGCTACAGCTGTAAAAGAAATGCCGCTTGTGCTTTGCAGTACCTGTGGCTTCATGTCAGCACCTTGTGATTATATCCACGGTAAAAATAACCTTTAATCTCATAATACACTTGTGTGTTGTCAGCTGCAGCTTCTTTATAGGACCTGTCAGTCACATTTTGCCAAGATCACAAACCTCACAGGGAGCCAGCAGAAAAACAGGAATATCTTGAATATATTCCTGTAATTATCACCTTTGATCAGCCAGGAGGTCGGTTTGCCAACCAAACAGTGGTAGGTGAAGGCCTACGAGTGAGCTGCCTTTAGCCTAAAGGTGGTTTTGGAGGGTAATAATAAAGATGTTTTACAATGTATTTCCCTTACTGTGTTTGTTTTTAAGTTGCTCTTCACCCCAACTATCTCTGTATATTATTAGGGTGTGTTTTGGAGTTGCAGACAGACTATATTTGATGAGATGAAGAGGATTTCTCAGGTAGCTGTGTGTGTGTGTGAGTGTGCTCACGATGAAGCATGGTGTGACATGGAGGCATGAAGTCGCACGGCGCTGACCGTCATACTGGACGAAACATGATTCAGCAGGACTCGGCTTCACAGGCTGCAGCTTATAAGATACTTGCAGTGAAATACTGATCATCTTTGCTCAGCATTTTAACTAGAAAACACACATTTCAGAAAAGTAGATTCACATTTAAGGTGGGATACCATTTGAAATTGAAATACCCACATTGCCAAGCCAGTAAGATCCTGATGCTAAAGGGCTATTTTTTAAATTCCCTTCTTCACTGAGCCATAATGTGTTTGTCTAAAAACAAGCCAAACTTCTCAAACATCTCAAATGCATGTGTTAATGTGGTCTCAGGCAAAAAATCTGTTCGTGATAGAAGTACCTCATTTAATTTCATTTATCCCTCTTAGCTTGATAACTTATCAAATGAAGATTCAGGGGGTTATTGCTTTTAGATGTTGACGTTCTCAACTCCTATTTTGTTAATTGTTCATGTAATGTTTTAAGCCATTTAAAATGTCGGATGCTTTGTAATTTTTAATCACCAACACCAAAAGCTGGCCTGACCATCATCTCTGCATGTTCGGTTACTTTCGTGCTTGTTGAGTGAACTTTCCTGACCCTCTGTCTTTGATATTAGCTTTCAGTCTGCGTACCAGACCAATTAGAAAACAAACCAAAGGGAGTGTTGAGATGAGGAAGTGACTCGCTGTGTCTGAAACTCCTGCTTTACCCTGAAACGAAGCATGTGTCAGCATTTGCATGGCCTTGGGTCTGTTGTTTGTTTTTTTGTGTTATTTTTTTTATAACAGATTGGGGACAGATCAGGCGAAATTTGACATCATGTCTGTGAACTAAGATCAGCGACTTGCCCAGTCTTGTGCAGGAAAGTCTCGGGCAAATTCCTATGAAGCGTTGATGAATCACAGTGACAGAGGAGAGACTGTGAGCGACCTTTAAAAGGCTATCATTGCTGGGTTTAAGCCCCTGCATGTGGCCAGCACATCGGTTTATGTTTTATTGTGAAGAATACCATTAGTTTCTGTGACTGGCATGGAAATCCAGTAAAAACATTACTGTCTAGACAGTTTCAGTTTTATGGTCCTTCTAGTTTATATAATCAGAATGACCCATGCTTGGACATAATTTACTGCTGAATCTGTGAATATATATATATATATGTATAAGCTCCTAAAAGAATAATCTCAATATTATCAGATTTTCCAACAGTAGTGTCAACATGCTGCGTAATTTTTGGTGGAGATACCAAAATAAGTCATTTTTTGGATACCTCACTTTGAGGAATAAGTAAACAAGATTACAAATCTCACCTGCTATCCTGCTCCAGTTTTTGACATTTTCTTTTTCGATGCTCTAAAATAGTTGATAAGAGAGACTTATTATCATTCAATGTTAAAATTTTCCAGTTGTTGAAGAGCCAGTTGCAACAAAAGAATGAAACCTCCTCTCTTTGGGATTATTTTGGTTTAAATCTGATAGTCGTGTCATCCAGCGCTAATATCCAGCTGTATCTCTTTTAGAAATATAACTTGACTCGTGACAACAAGGTCATATCGGGACTGAAGCATGACATGGCGGTATTGTTTTTCTTTCCGTGTGTTTCTGATGATAACATTTGTCAAACGGCTTTATAAATGTTCTAACCGTATGCATACCTTTTCACGAGTGCATCATGCTAATGACACACGGTACAGAACGAAAGCTGAAATGTAGCCACTACATACATGCTAATGTTTCCCCCTGTTGTTGTCGATCTGCAGATCCAAAATGCAGCAGAGGAGCCCAGAGTGCTGTGTATAATTCAGGACACCACCAGTGCAAAGACAGTCAACGAGAGGCTCACCCTCAACCTGCCCGCCTCCACCACCCTCTCCAAACTCTACGAAGATGTGGCCCACAAAGCTGGATATGTGAATGGCACATTTGAGCTTGCCTGGGGAAATACGCCAGACATGGTTAGGAAATGTATTAATCTAGACCGTTGCCATTTTTCTGCTGACAAGTGTTTTTTTTTTTAATAAATCCACATGGCAAGACTCTGGACACAAGACTGAGTAAAATAAACTATAATAAACATTTATCGCCCGCCATGCCGTTACTCTGCATTGGTTTGTGCACAATGATACTACTTTAAAAAAAGATTAGTGATTGGACAGACCACTTGCGAGTCGAGGGCTTCTTGACTGATGATTTGAATCATCAATGTTTAAGGGGGAACCATAATAAAGACACTTTATATACCCGCCCCCAATCAAACAGCAGACAGATGGAGTTGATGATGGCTAATTGGTAAATAAAGATTTAGCCCCTAATCAGCCACGTATTTCCCTCAACAGAAGAAATATTGAGTTTTGAGTGTGCTCAAAAACAAGTTTAGGAGGTCCTAGTATGTCAATGCTATGTAGCTTTTTCTGTTGGCTCCAATTGGATAAAAATGAGCATGTGCAGCTTTCAGGTTTCTGTTTTGGTTCGACACAGCCAAACTTGGGTAGAGTTCATTGCAGTGAGTCCCAGCCTATGTTTCAGTGTTTCTGCTGGTCACGTACTCTCCACTCATAAGAGGTTGGTGTTGGGACACACACATCTACACTTGAAGCGCAAGTCACCATATCATGACCCCAGTGAAGCTGATAGTGGTGGAGATATGTTTGAAAGTCAGACATTGTCAACTGGTGTTTCTTTTTTTACGTTATCAGTGTTCAATGGCTTTTGTCATGCCATTGTTCTCTGCGAGAAAGAAACCCGTGTACCAAGCAGCATTGCTCTCTCACATTCAGTTTGTGGAAACTGTAGACTGAATGCAGTCTTAATGTGCTCACTCAGTGTTGACTGTGAGTTTGTCCTGTGTTGTGTATGTTTGTGTACATACCACTGCCTTTTCTTAAATGAGAGCAGGCTAATCCTGCTGCTGACCCAGGCCTAAGCCCAGGTGCTGTGTCTGTTGTTATCTCACTGAGTAGGTCAGTGGATTAAGCCACTGTATGTTTCCACTGCAGCACTTCCCTTGCTTGTCCTCAGCTTGCCCAGGAGAAAGACAGAACGTCTTCTGCTACGCAGCATCGTTCACATGTTGGCTTCAAGCTACTTTCCTCGTACTCGACAATACAGGGAGTTTTCTGAGAATGAGTTTAGAGGGAATCTAAATCTTCTTGTGAGTTCATCCAGTTTGCAGCCTGTAGGAAACTACTTGTATTGAATGTTTTACAGCTGTTGTTTTTGTACATTTTTTTTCAGGGACTGTTGTTGTCTGTTCATGTGATATTTTTGTTCTTGTTCTGTTTTCACTCTGCCTCCCTCAGGCACCACTGGACCACAGCAGTGAGATGGCTCTTTCAGATTCTGGGTTTGAACCTGGTGGGAAGAGGAATTTCCTCCAGCTTACAGACAAAGATGGGGAGCAGCCCCAGATTGCATCGGTGAGTGGTACAAGAGTATCAAAATTAGTTTCTTAACTTCTTAAATAATGTATTAAAAGTAGACTTTTTTTTTTGTTGTTAGGTCTACCACTGTGACAGGTCCTGGAGACTAAAGCGATTTTATTGAAATGTATTGTTTGTGTCCGCAGGATGAGTCAGGAACAGCAGATAGCAGTGGACTGGATGACAGCTCCCAGGAGCGTTTTATTGGGCCTTTACCGAGAGACAGCACTGCAGGCTGCAGCGGTGACTACAGCAGCCCTTCTTACTCCTACTCGTCCATCCTCAACAAGTCTGAGACAGGTGAGGTTTTGTCTCCTGTTTCATATGTGACATCGCTCCTTTCATGTAACCTCAACCGACCTCTTGCTTCCTCTCTCTGCCTCCCTCCCCATAGGTTACGTGGGCTTAGTCAACCAAGCGATGACCTGCTATTTGAACAGTCTTCTGCAAACGCTGTTCATGACCCCAGAGTTCAGAAACGCACTCTACAAGTAAGGGAATTTGCTTGCGGCAGTCTTTGCAAAGTTTTACTTGTGAGGAATATCTTTTAAAATTCCTTCTGCAACTTCCGTCCACCTTCAGCTGGGAGTTTGAGGAGTCCGAGGAGGATCCAGTCACCAGCATCCCCTACCAGCTGCAAAGGCTGTTTGTTCTGCTGCAGACGAGTAAGAAGCGGGCGATCGAAACCACTGATGTGACGCGGAGCTTTGGTTGGGACAGCAGTGAGGGTGAGCATTTGTACTCTCCTGTGACCAGACTCACATGGCTTGTGTGCGTGTTTGTGGGAGGAGGGACCGCGTGCCGCTGCATTTTTACACTTGATTAAACTTTTTGCGCTTTTTGTTTTTAGCTTGGCAGCAACATGACGTCCAGGAGTTGTGCAGGGTCATGTTTGACGCCCTGGAGCAGAAATGGAAGCAGACGGAGCAGGTGAGAGAAAGCAGGAAGTTTTCTAGAATTGGGACAACAAACGTAGATTCAGCAGCCAGTCTGAGCCCCCCCTACATTAACAATGGAAACAAAAGGGCTACTGTGGGAAAAGTGGAATGGGCCAGTAAGCCTCAGGGTTAGCTGTTTCTTATCTCAGGAGTGAGTTATAAACTGCAAACACTTTACCCAGTGTGCGTATGTACGGCCATGTGGTCTGCACACATGAGCTCTTGGTTAGCACGAAATGAACACGTGATTGACATTAAAAATTACATACTATATATATACATATTACTGTAACTGTACAGTTTAAATGAGGATTTAAAAGGAGAACTGTTGAATAAGTCACTTCAGATGACTTATGAGGATTTTTCTTCATGCCCCAATCTAGAATTTAGACGTGCATACATTTTCAGCCATGTTGGTTTACTGTTGAGTCTGTGAGCGTAGTTGGTCTGTAGATCCACAGATGACATTATACAACTGTTTTCACAGTCTTAAGTAGCACTCCCTGTGACTAGTGAACTGACCTTAAATGCTAACATAACATGCTGTCATATGAATGTGTGATGAATTGTTGAACTGGGATCATGATGTACATTTTTGGTCTGTCTCCCGCGGCGTTAATGTTGCACTCACAAAAAGTTGTGCACACAGACAGGGACCGTAGAAGCTGCAGAAGAAGGTTTAAAAAACAGACACCCAGTCACTCAAGTGGTGTCTGGAGAGTAGTAAAAATTGTCTAACACAGTCTGAAAGTTGGATTCAGATTTCAGGTGGTTTTCTGTGAGGTGATTCAACAGGTACTATCTTCATACCATGAAGATTTATTATGCCCAAAACATACATATGTATGTATCAGCGTTGAATACTAACATAAACATCAACATGTAGTTTGAACACCTGGGGCTGACTGAATTAAACTTAAACCAGTGAAACAAAAGAAAAATCCCTTTGTGAATTTGGTAACAACATATCATTTTCTACCTTTAGACAAAACCTTTTGAATACTACTACTTGACTTACAGGTGGTTTTAACTTATAGTAAAGTTATTTTAAAATGTTTTTGAAGTTTTTATTTTTAATCCCACCAACTGTCCTGGTTAGCAGGTGGCATCACACATAAATAACTGCACATGGGTAGCAGGAGGAGATAAACTTGTAGCCCAAACAAATGTGTTATTGTTACAAGTGAAACATGGCTGAGTAGGCCTGACTGTCATGCCTCCATATCCGCAGGCTGACCTGATCAACCAGCTGTACCAGGGGAAGCTGAAGGATTATGTCCGTTGTCTGGAGTGTGGTTACGAGAGCTGGAGGATTGATACCTACCTGGACATCCCTCTTGTGATCAGACCCTTCGGAGCCAGCCAGGCTTATGGCAGTGTGGTGTGTTTCCATTCCACATTTCCTTTGTTTAAACACTTAACACATTTTCAGCAAAACTTAACACATATTAGCACTTCTGGATTCACACTTACATCGAGGCTGCTTTAAATTCAGGACTCAATGCGCATTTAAACACAGTTTATGGCCATTTGATATTTCAGCTTCTATCTTAAAGTATCTGAAACTTTTTTTTCCCTCCAAAACAGGAAGAAGCTTTGCAGGCATTTATCCAACCAGAAACTCTGGACGGGCCCAACCAGTATTTCTGTGAACGCTGCAAGAAGAAATGTGACGCCAGGAAGGTGAGCACACTGAAAGTGTCACATGGATGTTGCGTTCAGTGCAAGGCAGTAATTCTGCTTTTGACCTGTTTGACTCTCTGACAAATTCTTCTCCACACAGGGTCTGAGATTTCTGCACTTTCCCTACCTGCTGACACTACAGCTGAAGCGCTTTGATTTCGACTACACCACTATGCATCGCATCAAGCTCAACGATCGCATGACTTTCCCCGAGGAGCTCGACATGAGTCCCTTCATCGATGTGGAAGATGAGGTGAGAGCAGCACTGGCAGTACCTGCTTTCATCACTCTGATTTTTCAAAAAGATCCTTATAGTTTTTAGCTACTCAAGATATATAAATATCATATAAACAGCGTTTTACTACTGTTTCAGGCCTATGTTTTTTAAAGCCTTGCTCTATTCTTATTAATTTTGAAATGGTGTCGTCTCCAGAAGTCACCTCAGACGGAGAGCTGCACTGACAGTGGAGCAGAGAATGAAGGCAGTTGCCACAGCGACCAGATGAGCAACGATTTTTCCACAGACGATTGTGTGGATGAAGGCATCTGCTTGGACAGCACCGGCAGCACAGAGAGGGTGCTGAAGCCAAAGGTAATCCTAGTGACCACTCACAATGGAGATGTTCTTGATAAGTATTGATCTCCTTGGATCGTTGACTCTGTATAAGCTCATATGACCAGGAGTGTCCTGAACAAGGTGTTATGGCCCTGACACGAATCTGGCTATCTGCCGAGTTTGTTCTGATTCCTCTACCTGTATGTTGACACATTGAAATCACTTCTCAAGCTGTTCAGACTCTGGCTGCAAAGAGCACAACAAACTCGACAAGTTTTAATTTGGCTCACCATCGAGTTACTTCCTGGATGTTTTGTATACTGCTCTTTGCTACAAAGAAAAGAAATAACAGCTTTGTTAATACCAGAGCTGATGAAACCACCCGTGTTACCAAGTATGTTGAAATGAACCCCATCATGGGTATGATGACATCATTTTTCAGTGAGCAAATTGCTTGCAGTGTAGAACCTGGTTGTCATTAAGCCAGCAGGCTGAGCTGAACAAAGACACAGAAGAGTTGAGCAGAAGGAGCGTCCATATTTTATCAGCTTTATTTGAGCTGATACTGATGCATTAAAATATGCCTTAGTCAGCCCTGATACCGATGCTGGAGTTATCCCTACATACGTCCAAAACCAGCTACATCCAGGGGAAAATGAAAGGAAAACCTTTAAAGCATGCATGGGGAAACAATCTGGATATGTGTGATCACCAAATGACCAAATCAAGTTATTCCAACAAAGCCGGAAAGTGATGCTTTACTTCCCAGTTTTTGTTACGAGTCTTCCATTGATAATGTATACTGCATTTTTCAGATGATGACCTAGCCAACAGTTTACAGGTCCTGGTGGTTTTTGTAATATAAAACTGAGTGCTGAGCAGCACCTCTCCTCTGGGCACGTTTTCCTCATTTGTACAGGCAATGTTGCGTATTAGATGTAACTGTAGCTCCGTGAGTCTGACACATCTTGAGATTATGTCTTCGGTTACAAGTAGACGTCCTATCACTGACCTTGCATGTTAAGCACCAACAAAATACAACGTCAGCATTGCTTTTGTCTGAACAATAAGATTTCCCTCCTTTCTCAGAGTTTGCTGACCTTTGAGCTGTTCTCCGTCATGGTCCATTCTGGGAGCGCTGCGGGCGGCCACTACTACGCCTGCATCAAATCCTTCAGTGATGGCCAGTGGTACAGTTTCAACGATCAGCACGTTAGCAAGGTCAGCCTCAGCCCTTCAGTAACCTGGTTTGTCCTCTTACTGCACTTAAATGTCGTGCAGAATGACTCAGCGTTAGTCATCACTTTGTACTTTTACCGAACACAGAAAACTATTTTGACACGTACCTTACCTGGTATTAACATGGTGAATCATTGTCTGAACTTTTCTGTGCATCTCTGTTGGGGCAGATTACCCAGGATGATATCAGGAAGACCTATGGGGGGTCCTCAGGGAGCAGAGGCTATTACTCCAGTGCCTTTGCAAGGTTTGTTGGGTAGATACACATCACATGCTTACAGTACATCAGCACAGGGGATACAGTAATAATGAACTTGACCTGTTATACATCTATGTTCAAAACAAGTCAAGGCAGTTTGTTTCGAGACCGACTGCTGAAACTGCCCTTTTTCTCCCTACAGCTCTACAAATGCATATATGCTGATTTATAGATTGAAAGATCCCTCAAGGAATGCAAGTAAGAAAATTAAATATTTTTTTATTCATTTTGATTTGTATCACTAGCGTTACTTTGACTCAGTGCCCCTGACTTGGCCTTAGTACACACCTTCAATGTGTGACCGGTTTGCCCTGTCTGCAGAGTATTTAGCTGCTGAAGACTTCCCAGAGCACATAAAGACTTTGGTTCAGAAGGAGAAAGAGTCTGAAGAGCAGGAGAAGCGGCAGAGGGAGATTGAGCGTAACACTTGCAAGGTAAGTTCCCTTTTGAATCAGGATCTGTTGCTCCACTTCTGAGATCATCAGTCAACACTTTCCCTCCGTTTTAAAACACGGTGAACTGTCACTGACGCTCTTTTGCTCGTTACCTTCAGATAAAGCTTTTCTGCATGCATCCCGTGAAAATGATGATGGAGAGCAAGCTGGAAGTACACAAGGACAAAACTCTCAGAGAAGCAACCGAGATGGCCTACAAGGTTTGTGGCTTTTGTTGTTTGTCCTCAGGATCGCCCTCCAACAACGTAGCTAACCATTGTGTGTTCTGCACCTCAGCTGATGGAGCTGGAGGGAGTGGTCTCCCTGGACTGCTGCCGCTTGGTAAAGTACGATGAGTTTCACGAGTACCTGGAGCGCTCCTACGAGGGCGAGGAGGACACGCCGATGGGCCTGCTGCTGGGGGGAGTCAAGTCCTCGTACATGTTTGACTTGCTGCTCGAGACCCGCAAACCAGAGCAGGTGTTCCAGCCTTACAAACCCGGAGGTCAGTATCCTGCTGCTGTTGAGTCGGACTCAGGAATAGCTGAACTTGTACAGAATTGTTTTACAGTGTTGTGCTTGTTGCCTGTTGTGCTCTGACTCTGATTGTGGGGTGTGAACTAATTGCGTGCCACTGAAGGATTTAAATGTGTAGATGATCAGACTAGCTTTATGTCTTTACATCTGTCTGTTTGATATTCTACAGAGGTGATGGTGAAGGTTCACGTTGTGGATTTGAAGAGTGAGACCATCGCCTCTCCAATCAGTGTTCGAGCATACCTGAACCAGACGATCACAGAGTTCAAACAGCTTATTGCACAGGTTTCAAACTCTTCCTCTTTTAAACTTTTAAATGATTTTAAGTATAAACACTGTGTAAAATGTATCCTGTACATTAGCTGTGAGAATGTGGGATCAGTCTGGATTTCATGCTCATGTCTCTTCCCAGGCCACAGGGTTATCTGCAGAAAATATGCGTGTGGTGTTGGAGCGCTGCTATAATGACCTCCGTCTCCTGTATGTCCCAAACAAGACACTGAAAGCCGAGGGGTTCTTCAGGAGTAACAAGGTCCCTACACTTTCTTTTATTGTGTTTCCATTGTTTTTGGTTTTGTGTGAAAATCTACGTCAGGATAATATCAAGTTTGAACATTTCTGTTTTTCATCAGGTTTTCGTAGAGAGCTCCGAGTCCACAGATCATCAGGTTGCTTTCACTGACTCGCTCTTGTGGAAACTGTTGGATCGCCACGGGAATACGATCCGACTCTTGGTCTTGCTGCCTGAGCAGTCACCTGGCACCTTAGCCAACAGAACTCTTGGCCAAAAAGTAGGTGGTGACTCTGATGAGACCTTTGAGGGGTCAAAGGGTAACAGGAAATCTGTTGAGGCTATTCTGGAGGAGAGCACAGAAAAGCTAAAGAATCTGTCTCTGCAGCAGCAGCAGCAGCAGCAGGGCTCCAGCACCAGTGACAGCCAGAAAAGCTCTGACGCCAGCGACTTCGAGCACATTGAATCCCCGACCCAGGAGGCTGACTCAAACTCTTCGCTCTGTGTGGCCGCAGACAACAGAGAACTAGAGAACCGGATCAGGGCCGCGGCCGGGGGCAGCAGCGGCGCCTCCTCCGACCCCGAGAACCACTTTGCCTGCGAGGAGCGCTCGGACTCTGAGGTGAACAACGACCGCAGCACCAGCTCGGTGGACAGCGACATCCTGAGCTCCAGCCACAGCAGTGACACTCTGTGCAATGCGGACAGCGGACCCATACAGCTCGCCAACGGCTTGGACTCGCACAGCATCACGAGCAGCCGTCGCTCTAAAGCCCACGAGGGTAAAAAAGAGACCTGGGACACTGCCGAGGAAGACTCTGG
Source organism: Terapon puta (assembly GCA_028564955.1). NCBI lineage: Eukaryota > Metazoa > Chordata > Actinopteri > Centrarchiformes > Terapontidae > Terapon > Terapon puta. Next base: position 24,868,264 of record JAOXYL010000001.1, read on the forward strand.
GACAGACAGCGAGTACGACGACAACGGGAAGAGCAAGGCAGAAGCTCAGTACCTGTACTTCAGAGCAGAGCCTTGTTCTCAGGACGACTCCACCTGGGATTCACAAAAATGTATGAAACTTTTATTTGGTTTGCAGTTTCCTTGCAAAGCTTCAACTGATAATGTGTTGCAACAAATTCCTCAGTGTTTATCTTCTTGAAGAAGGCAGGGACGAAGTGTTCAATTGTTGTTTCTTGTGATCTGCTGCAGGTTTAGTGGTTCACGTGGACAAGAGAATAACATTAGCAGCGTTTAAACAAAACCTGGAGCCCTATGTGGGCGTCACCTCCACCCAGTTCAAGGTGTTTCGGGTGTACGCCAACAACCAGGAGTTTGAGAGCGTCCGCCTCAATGAAACACTGTCGTCATTCTCCGATGATAACAAGGTCAGGATCAGTTCCACAGTTGATGGGTTTTTAGTACTGTCTGTTCTAATCTTGCTAAACTTAACATGGGCATTTTTTTTGCTTCCCACAGATAACGATTCGACTAGGACGAGCACTGAAAAAGGGTGAATACAGAGTGAAAGTGTATCAACTACTAGTGAATGAAGCAGAAGTAAGTACTAAAACAAAGTTTATAACCACTAACGTTGTGGCTGAACATTGTAATCAAGCATATTGATCATTTATTGATATGTCCTTTGTTTCCCAGCCCTGCAAGTTCCTTGTGGACACCGTGTTTGCCAAGGGAATGACTGTCAGACAGTCTAAAGAGGAGCTGCTCCCTCAGTTGAAAGAGCAGTGCAAGCTTGACCTCAGCATCGACAGGTAAGACTATATCGTTACACGTTTATAAAGGAAAAAGGAAAAGGAAATGGTGTGTGTTTACCAAACAATGTGTGTGTATTTTCAGGGTGCGTCTCAGGAAAAAGACGTGGAAGAACCCAGGCACAGTGTTTTTGGATTACCATGTCTATGAAGAAGACATCAGCATCTCCTCCAACTGGGAAGTTTTCCTGGAAGTTCTCAGCGGTAACATTCATTCTGTGGTTTCTTTCAAACATACAGTTTTATTGTGATAAATTTAGCCTTTGTCTGACAATTACAGCTCAATGTGCAAAAGTGTAGATGTTAGTGTTAGTGTTAGATTTTCCAATAGCACATGATTAAATCCTTGAAATCCCTGAAAATCTTTGCATAACTTGAATCCAGGTTGTTAAAAAGCAGAAAAATGTGAAATTTTCTATGGCTGCCAGAGATGGAAGGAAACATCATAGTAATTCAAATATCAATTGCATTTAGGGCGCAATTTAGCTCATTTTCTGTTTGTTATCCATCCCCAGAACCAGAGAAGATGAAGTCCATGTCGCAGCTGGCCGTTCTGACCCGGAGATGGAACCCCTCCACCATGAAGCTGGGGCCGTTCCAGGAAGTGATCCTGGAGAGCAGCAGTGTTGAAGAACTCAAGGAGAAGGTACATCTCTGTCATCCATTCTGTCCAATATATTCACACGCGAAACCGTGGAAATGTACAGTAATGGCCACAAAATATTACCATAAAAACTTGATTACCATGTTAATGCAGCCTCCGGTTCATTTTAGTGCAGATTTACATTGTTACTCTACACATCATTACATTTTATTTATCAACTGAGGAGCTACATTTAACCTGGAAAAAAATACATCACACAAATACATTTGTCTAAGTATCTTGTAACTTATTTCTTTATTCTGTTTGCAGCTTAGTGAAATTAGCGACATTCCTCTAGAAAATCTGGAGTTTGCAAAGGTATGGAAGATGCAGCTCTTTTTTTTCCCTTCTTCTCATGTTGGCTTAGCATCTTTAGTTCTGTAATGTAAAAGCCTTTGTCTGCTCTGTGCAGGGTAGAGGAACGTTTCCTTGTGATATTTCCGTGTTGGAGATCCACCAGGACTTGGACTGGAACCCCAAAGTGTCGACTCTGAACGTGTGGCCTCTGTACATCTGTGACGACGGCGCCGTCGTCTTCTACAGGTAAAGCATCAGTACCACATATGAGTACTGATCTTTCTCTCCCATCTGACAGACACACAGAACTGCAGCAGTGTGGGATATGGTGAGCCAGGTGATCAGTTTTATGGGAATGCTCTTAATATTTATTCATTTGAGCACGCGCAAAAAATTTCAATGTTTTTATAAGGTTGTTGTGGTTTAAGTTGCTGTTTGCACAATTGTTATCTCTATTATAACTTCTGTAATATTAAAGCAAGAATGAATTACACAGATCACCAAAAATATTACACAAATCAAACTAAGCAGAAATAGAGTAAATACCAAAATACAGTTACATTAGCAGAACAGTATTTTCTATACTCTGTAGCTTCCATTTTAGTAAATAAAAGCTCAGGTTTGGAGACATAAGAGGGGTTCAAATGGACTTCAGAAAAGACTTGAAACTGTGTGTATGTGTGCCGGCCAGACTCCAGAGTCGTGTGCAGGTACAGAAGATAGACTGACTCATTTAAAACCGTTTGTTCGTCTGCTCAGGCACAACGCGGAGGAGCCAATGGAGCTGTCGGAGGACGAGCGCAACGAGCTGATGAAGAAGGAGAGCAGCCGCCTGCTGAAGACCGGACACCGCGTCAGCTACTCGCCGCGCAAGGAGAAAGCCCTCAAGATCTACCTGGACGGAGGCCCCGCCAAGGACCCGGGGCAGGACTGAGGCACAGAGCGCGCCTCTCCGCTCCCGCCGTCATTTGGATCGTCCGGCTGCCGCAGCAGGAGCGACCAGGCCACGGGACTCCGTCTGAGTGTCAGGCCCGATAGTTACTTGAACATCAAGCAGCGCTGTGAGGCTGACGTGCTCTCACCCTCCACTCTGAGCCCTTCGGGACTGGCTCAGAAACCCTATTGTGCACTATAGTGTATTGTACTGTAAAGTTTAAAGGGAAGTACGAAAGCTATTCAATACAGAAAAAAAAAGAATCAAATACTGTATAGACAAATCAAGTGAAAGTTAAAGCTCTGGAGATGGATGCAGAGGTGTTAGGACTGAAAATGGGTCGGTAATGCATCCATCCTGTCTATTTAAGTCTCCCGTCTCCTTTCACGTCAGTCTCTTTCACTCTCCTCCCCGTCACTGTGTGTCCCTCTCCCCTGTTTCAGGAGTTAGTATTGATTCTGGTTCATCCGTGACCATCCTGTGAGTCCGTATGCTCGCACCTTTTTCTTTTCTTCTTCTTTTTTTTTTTTTCTTGAGCGCCGCGCTATTAGAGGAATCACCCTCGTCGTGACATCGCTCACCTTCCTTTTAAACACTTTAAAAACCAACAGCACATAAAACAAAGAACTACTTATCCAGCCTTCCTCGGCCTCCCCCTCCCCCGGCGAGGCAAACCTCACTCTCTCAGTGACTTTGACAAGTTGAGACGTCATTCATTCACAAGATTTGATGAGTCAAAAAAAAAAAAAAAAGAAAAGCAACAATAAAGAATTTGTAAACCGGAGGTCGTTTCTGCTCCTCTCATGCTCCTATAACGCCAGAGTAATGTGTCGTCATGGGTGTCCCCCGCTGCTGCTCTTTGTGCTTTATAGGAGCTTTACCTCTTGCATCACTTTCACTAGATATGGTGATACATAGGCTATCGGTCCTTTTAATACAAAGTACAATGAAACAAAACCAAGTAGACTATGTTAAGGATCTCCTTGTTTTGTTTTCGTCTGTAAATTATTGTTTTGCTCCAGACTTAATTGTTCAGTTAGGTCTCGTGAGGCACCAGGCACACATCCGATGTTGTCTGTATTAACCTTTCATTTAGACCGTGGATTTCTTTTCTGTTTCTTTTTTTTCTTTGCACCATGTGAACTGAGTGTACATCTCTGGTGTCATCTGTGTGCGTGTATGTATGTATGTGTGTGTGTGTGGTGTGTGTGTGTGTGTGTACTGAGGGGAGGGAGCTCTCTCGCTGGGCTTTTGGCAGAGAGCGTGAGGTTGTTTTTGGCGCTTCTACCTGCTGCTGCTTGATAACCGGCACCAGAGGGTGTAGAGAGCCCGCTGGACTTTCTCAGTTTGCCCGGGCAACTGGTCAGAGGACTCGGCATCCCGGCCCCTGCCGGCCCCCGATGCTGCCACCAGCTATTCACTGTAGAAATGCCAATATCTGAAGAAAATCTTTTTTTTTTTGTTCTGTTGTTGTTGATGTTTATTTCTTTTGAGATTTAAATCCTGTGTGGAAAATAGTTTAAGATGATTTTAGAAATTAAAATGCTTTTTTTCATAACTGCAGTTTTCTGTCACTGTACATAAAAAAAGACTTAATTTAACTCACAAACCACATTCAGACTTTTAAGAGGTCTGGTGTTATAAAAGCTTTTATTCTCCTAAAGGCAAGAAGAGCTGTACAAGCCACGTGTCGGGTTTCAGGTGCTTAAGATCAGTGCAGAGGATACATTTGACAGGCGTAGCTGTATGGAAGTTAACATCCATCATATATTCACATATAAGTATGGCTTGCATTAATATCACACCCTCCAGCCAGGGTGGATAAAGTCACATGAGAGACATGGAGCACACAGAGGCGACATGAGTTGTTGGACTTGTGCCTTGTTTTTAAAAAGTAATGTTTGGGACAGGATTGTTTCCATTTTTAAACAGTCCAACTACATTAACCATAGATGTCTCTACTTCCAGACTGCTCCATCCACACAGGTGTTTTGCCTGATCTGACCCTTTCTCAGGAGTGTGTGCGCATGTACACACAGCACTGCATGGTCCCTTCAGGGTCTTCTTTTCACGTTTGAGGTTCGACTTAAACATGATCAATTTTCTAAACTGGTACATAGAGGTCGGAAAAACATGTCAGCCAACATAAATATAAGCGAAAAGGTCGGGTACTGGCCGTCTTAAAAGTGGTGTTTTAGCTGTCATAAGAGAGCTATAAATTCAAATATCACTTTATTAGGCACACTTCTAATATAATCTATTATAATCCAGTTGCTACTAGCCCTTTCCTGGTGATGCTTAAAATGTTCATTTTTGGGACAGAACACGAGTGCTACTAGAAATGGGTAATAAAAGTTAACAATCAGACTGAGGATGGTTGAATGTTGACACACTGCTGCATATGAGATGCTGCTTAAAAGTCAACAGTGGACTACTGAAGTAAAGAAGTGGATAAAAAAAACATTACATACTGAATAAAACATACAGACAGGATAAATCGCCACATGGCACACCGGACAGTTTCCTCGTGTCATGTCGTCTCTGTGCCATATAAATGTTGAGCCCTCTGTCTTGGCGAAAACAAACAGCTTCTCTGTGGGACAACATGAGCATTTTTGGCAGGGGAGCAGATATCGTTAGGATCAAGCAGTGACGTTTGCCAAAACGTGCTCTCGGGAACAACAAGCTGAGCTACAAATAACTT